>JAAEAF010004784.1:0-67048 GCA_011037195.1 Triatoma infestans | reverse complement strand
TGCCATCTAGGAGAGAAGACAGGTACCTAAGGTTCTCTTAGTGGCCGCAGAAAGCGATGGCGGCGCTCTAGATTTGACTGGAATAATTGAGAAGATTCTGGAAGGTTCGCTACCGGAATAAATAGAGGGACCACAGAGAGTTGGGAGAGTTTTTCACTTACAAAAGAAGTCACTAGTTTGTGAAAACTGTACAAAAGTGAACAAAGTGAACTTTTGTGGTTTAAACTGTAAAAATAATTATTTTTAAGCGTTGTATTTATAATTTATTGTGTATAGCAATAAATTGGTGTTTTCTTTATTGAAGTTTAAAGTATTTTATCTATACGAACCACTTAAAACTAGTTGCAGTAGCTAGTTTAGAAAGAAAAACATTACAATATATTTTTAAGCAAGTCAATGCATGTTCAAACACAAGCTGAAGCAGCGCTCTCTGATCGCTAATGCTAATGCTATTCTGTCCAGAGAAGTATATGCATGTTCAACAAATTCAAGTATCGTCCTTTACAAATTCTGCGTTAATTTTTCAATAATAGTGTAAATATTTTTAGCATTTAGACATAAACAATATAAATACCGGTACGTACAGTAAATTTTTAGCGAACGAAAAAAAAAATCGATATGTGAAATTTTCTATTAATTGAGTGTTTAACACATCAATATTTTTCTCATACTTATAGCCAAAATGGTGCCGCTAAATTTTGGCGCCCCGGACAAATGGTGGACACTGTCATGTCAAAACTTCCTGAAACTTCCCGCAAAATTAAACAGAATAGCACATGTCTCTGAAAGCTTTAAAGATGCAATAATTTCCCAGCAATTAATAAGGTCCAACTAATGATAAAACAAATCATCGTTAACATTTTAAACCATATTAAAGGCCTTTTATTGGTGAGACAGAACCACTGATCGAAAAACAATGGTTTACTAGATAAATTCAAGACTGTTGACAAATATTGTTAATAACATTTTTAAAATATTGTATATGATACATTTTTTTTTTTTTTTAATATATTATTTTATAATGTGTTTATTGACAATATTAATAAATTTACAATGTTCATTCTATATTGCGAGAAAATTATACAATAAATTGAATCTTTCTTTAATATAAATATTTCTTTAACTTTTAAAATGTTTGGCATTTATATAAATAAGTGAGGCATTTTATAAGGACTGATATAACAAAATATTTTTTCGTTGATTTTGCAAATATTCAAGAGTTAAAATCTAATTTAGGAAAAAATTTCGAGTTTAATGAGTGATGAATTGAGCTTCTAATAAATATAGGTCAGTAGAACTGTTCTATATTGTGATAAAACAAACACTTTAAGATATAGAGTGGTATGAGGTTGGAATAGGGAGACTGAACTAAGAACTAGGTCCCAGCCCTAGGGTCTAATGTACTTCATCTAGGGCAGTGTATATATAGTCCGTGGTGTGAGTACAGTACGGCTTCTAAAGGCTTTTCTTCCTTCATTGCTATCGTTCTACCTAAGGAACTTAATAAACTACTTCTAGTTAGACTGAAACCACCTTTGTTTCATATTTCATTGCTTCATCCACTCCCGTATGACTCGCCGTTCTAAACCTTATTAATACTTTCCAAATGACACCATAAATCTTAATTATATGATTTTAAAGTAAATCCAATATGCATTGTTAATGTTTCTTTGTCTTTTGATATGGATCCTAATCAATTTACTGCTTTCACTTTCAAATGTAAGCAAATCGTATTTTCAGTATAACTACTGATTAGAGTTCCGAAAGTGATTAGCAAATATAGTTTACCAAATATCATTAACATAATACAATTACAAATGATAACATAGACTGGAAACTTCAATAGATACCTCTTTACACATTAGTTTAGGATACCAATCCTTTAACTAATATCTATTCAGTATGACATTTATTACTTTTTTTTTAATATAGAAATTTTTAATTATTGAACTGTTGTCTTGATATGGTTTCGACAAGGCTTGCAGTAACAGAACAGTCCATGTGGAATGTTTGCCAGATTATAGATTTTCCCACTAGTAAAAATGATCATTTGGGAAGGAAGGTATATCAAGCTTATGAAGGCATGAGTGGTTCCCAATATGGCTAGGATTACTATGTTTATTCCGGAAGGCAAGCACTCCAGCGAGCAAGTGCTGAAAGCTCTTGCCTTCCTAAATGATATGGATGTAAGCAGTTGGCGGCGACTTACGTTTATCGACAGCTGAACGAGAAGGGAGTAAACTTGGCTGGGAGTTGGTGTACGTCATCTCGACATAGTTATGGCTTCGGTTTACCTCTCCTATGATGGTCCCTCTCCTGCTTCTCAGGAGTTGATGTGTTTGGTGGCCCCTCTCCTCATACTCAAGAGTTTATGGTTATTTCTTATTAACAACTTTACATCCATTAATGGACCTGGTAAAAGTCCAAAAAGGAGCAAGGTCAAAGCCCAGACGATTTGCCAGAGTGGACAATTGAGGGAACACATTTGTATCGCCATATATTGCCTGATGAATTAAGTATGCCAACAGATTATTCTTTATCCTGGAAATTGGTAATACCAAAGGATTATCAACCACATTCTCCAAGAGTACCATGATCGTCCCGCGCTGAAATTTTTCTTTTAAAGATAGCATAAGATCCTCAGCTATGCTAGGGAGTGAAGGCTGATTTCATGCAATAATTCAGTTCACATTTAGAGAATATATTTATAGAAACAGGAAAGAAATCAAGATAATTAAGATATCGATATATAATAGGTAATAGAAATAAATTTTCAACATGCATAGCTACGTACAACATTACAAGTCGAGAGCGCTGTAGCGGGAGTGTCCCACTCTACCAAATCTATCGTTATCAGGGCCCACTCCACTCCAAACTTGGTTACCATGTAAACTTTGAGTTTAAAGAAATTTTATCCTTTTATATACAGTTATACTAATAGAAGTGAGAGAAAGTTGTGTGAGTGTTTCACACAAGTTATTTATACTCAGAGAACCTCAAAACAGTTCAGGAGAAACTCAATTTCGAAAAATTCCAAACGATCGCTATACTTTCTCTTACTAGTGTAACGAAAAGTAAAAATATAAAATTATTGATAGATTCAAAAATTATTGTTAGTCTGAATTGATTCTCTTATTTCAAACATTTTACAAAAAATTGTTAGTTTCAATTAAACACCATAGAAAACATTATTACGTTAAACGTAATAAAATTGCATCTAAACAGTATGTTCATATAATTGACAGTATTGATGTAGGATTACAATGGTATTCGAAACGTTAATATGGGATGTTTCACAGAGATTACTTAATGGCCGGCCATTACAAGAACACATAAGCCCTAAAACTAGATGACACTAAGTGCATTTTACTGTCATCCTATAAGTTTACATGAAAGGCTATTACTTGTCTTACAATAGCTGTAATAAATTATATAAATATGATATTTAATCCTTTATTTATTTCATCCTTACATCCTTTTCATGTATACCGTTGGTGAAAAAGTGAAATTTACAACTTTCTAAATGAAATATCCCAAAAATATATATGGTAGAAGGCAAAATATTAGATTTCTAAACAGACAATTTGTCTACTAATCTCAACTCATAAGCCTTTGTCATTGCGAATTCAGAAACCAGTTCTCATTTTAGTATTATTTATTTTAATCTTATATTGATTAATTTGTTAATGTAATGTAATCAACAGGCCACCAATGCAATAAAATCTTCATATTATATCCAAACTTTCTTCAAATTTTATTCATTTGACCTAAATATAGAGGCGGTGGGAGGAAAAGTGCGTACATGGAAGTGGATTACCATGTAATCCAGATGAAAGCATCGACAATATTGAACCAAAAATAAATAACATTTGAAATTTATGCCGCAAATTACTTAAATTTTTTTTTTTTTTTGAAAAATGTTACAAATAAAAATGATGAATTTTTTTTTTATTCGTGGAATTAGCGTTCCAAGTTTAATGGAAATCGTTACAGTTGTTTACGTAGAATTAAAAAGAAAAAGAAAAAAAGAAACTCAAAAAATAGTCTGAATGTCGCGCTTCCGAATTTATCGATTTTATTAAAGTTTAGAAATCCATCAATATTTATAATGTATAATTAATGTTGTGTAAGTGGTAAAAGCCATACAATGTACTGAAGTGGCACTTTAGAAATAAGATTTACGCTAATGTTTCCCCAGAAGCCTCCCCAAACATCGATTTTTCCGGGGAAATGTCACAAAAAATGATAATATGTATTGATATATTATAATGTAGTTAATAAAATATTTGAACTCGTTTATCAGAAAAAAACAGAAAAATAAAAATATTCAATAAAACTTCGCATCACTATTGGCTGATGATGGATTTTGCCAGAAATCATCCCGGCAGATGGGAGGGTGGTGCCTTAAACAATATAAATAATAAGTTTGGGCTTCCTGTGTTTTTTCGTTTTAAGATTTTTTGTTCACACAAACACACACACGTAAACCATTCGCTAAAAATGTTTATTTCATACTTAGGGGACCTCAAAAGATGTATTTCCAGTGAAAACAAAATTCAAAACTTCCTCTTAATAAGGGTAATTGAAAGTACAAATCTGCTGTGAATATTCACATGACTTTGAAATGTTTTTGGTGTGATGTGATGTTGTTTATATTTGTAGTAGCGTGTAGCACGAGCCGTTTTGTAAAGGGCTTGTATGTATGTTCGAGATAGAGATAGAAGTATTAAAAATAGAGAATAAGAACCATTTTTAAATAAATAATTTAACTATATATTAAATTAGTAAATTTACAAGGTAATTTATTAATTTTGAATCTTGAATTAACTTATAAAATGCACTGAATGAAATATTTAGTAGCTAGATTGTTTGAAACTAAAATGTTATGAATTTAATTATTTATGAATTTATTGAACCTGATACTGTTTAAAGAATTCTCTGCTCTAGAGGGGATACAAAACAGTTGACCAAGTGGCATTGTCTTACCTTAGGGTTTCTTGTCCCTTTTGTCTCTTCAATAGCGCTGACCTTGATTTAATAGTACCTAACTCTAAAATACCCTATTTAAAGTAGCTAAAATTCACTATTTATTTTCCAAAATTATTTCACTTAAAATATTGTCAAAATTCACTAAACTATTTTTCCAATTTTTTTTTTACCCAATCGTTACTTCCACTACAACTTCCTCTTAATGCAACATTTATATAGGTTTGATTGATTGATTTATTTATGCGATTTCGTAACCCGGTTACAAATTTCATATAAAATTGAAAATGTACAAAAGTGTATCCGAAATATAATTAGGCAAAAAAAACCGTACTTCGGTAAACCAATTTTCTTCAAAGTATATTGTGCGACAAATTAAATTCTTATTAATATCACGATATAATCGTGTAATATGTTGAAATAATACTAATCAGGGCAAACCTAATTTAGCTGTCTGCGTGGCAGACACCGAAGCCGAGATGGCAAGTAGCGGGAAAACACAAAATGAATAATAATGTAAAACAAATGAAAACGAGACTTACCCTTTGGTGACGGTGTGTGATGAATCGAAGAAGGGTTGATGATACGAATGGCGGACTGAAAAGGGAAGAGGTGGCGTATGTATGTGTGTGCGCGCGTGCGTGCGTGTGGATGCGGGTGCGTGAGTGGCGAAAGAAAGGAACTCAGGTGAGCGTGGAAGGATTGGAATGCTCCTTTAGAAGCGGATGATGCTGTTGTTGAAGTGGCGGGTGATGGCGAGTCCACTAAGGCAAGATGAAATAGCTTCGTGAAGGTGATGGCGTAGAGATGAATCTTGCTATTCACCAAGAGTCAATATTAATAATTGACACGGCGAATAAGCGCATATAAGGTGATACAAAATTTAAAGGCGAAATTAACAATATATCACAGCCTAAGAAGAAGCGGTAAAACAGTGGTTGGCTAGTCGGGCGACAGAAGAAGAGAACGGCACAAACACTGTTGTTCAGGCGAACCGTAGAAGACAAGTGAAGAAATTTTTATAGAAAAAGAACGTTTTAAGAGTGTGGGAAAATGAAAGAAGGCGCGAACTAGGAGAGATAAAAGGCGGGAAGGAGTGGGAAATATGCGAGCGATGAAGTAACAATTTAGAAATAGCGAGCCAAAGTTAATCCCTCAAAGGTGCCGCGACCTGACAGTAGCAAAGCCTTTCTCAGAACCCTATTTAAATGAATTTTTCAACAATTATATTAAGCAATCATTTTAATAAAGAACATAATTGATTAATCCCAGTAAAAAGCGGTAATATGAGATAATTATATATCAATTAAAGTAATAAGAGCATGTAATATAGACATTACCTAATCTTGGTATTGATTATCAATGAAAAATTATCAGAACATTATCATTAGCTAGGTAATATTTAAATAGATTTAACAAGTCATTCATTAATTTTAAAGTTTACAAAGTGTTTTGTATCAATCTGTGACTAGTTCTTCTACAAGCAGTAAAACTTTAATTAATTTAAAATTAAATGAACAAGTTCATAATTTCTATATTGATATTTTCACATTCCCTTACTTCTTAGTGTCAAAAAGTCGTGTCAAATTTACGAAATTGAGTTTTCACCGTAAATACTCTGTTAAAGTCATGTGTACGAAAAAAATGGTTTAAAAACATTCGTTAAAGCGAATGGTCTATGTTTGTGTGTGTGTGTTAACAGAATAAATAGGGAAAAAAAGAAATCACAGGAAGCTTAAACAAGATATTCTATTGAGGTACTTCCTCGTATCCTGTTTACACACATAAATTCCTGGGAAAACTGTTTGCTTGGGTGGTTCTGAGGGAACATTAGCGTTATGCTTTCTTTCAAAATGCTTTCAGTTCAGTACAATATAAGGTTGTAACACCTATATAATATTAATACACATAAGAATATAGAATTCGAAATTTTAGGAAAATCGCTTAACCGACTTGGATTTTTCTCGAAAACGGTTATACGATTTTCTTTAAACTAGGAAAGCTTCTCACTGCATAGATATAAACCTATCGCTTTTATTTGAAACATTTTTCCAAAAACTGTGATTTATATAGTTTTGCGAAATTTTTGGCGATAAATTCAAAACATATGAGGTTGGTTCTATATTACTGGCGCACTCTTCATATCCCTACCTGCTTGGGTTAGCAGTTTTTTTTTGTTTTTTTTAATGTAGGTTTAAGAAGCAATGAGTCGCGGAGAATATAGAGTATTCCACCCCAATTGATGCAGTTATATGTATATATGGAATCTAGTAATTTACAAAACAGTATTTAGGCCTGTGGTGAGTTACGGTAATGAAACATGGTCCCTAACGAGAAGTGATGAGCGCTTTCTCAGTATATGGGAAAGAAAAATACTGAGAGAAGTATATGGACCCGTTAAAGATAGGGAAGGATTGGAGAATAAGGACCTGTACGAGACCTGTACATAGACCAGGATTTGGTTGGATTTATAAAGAGGGGAAGGAAGGCACGTGGAATGGATGGAGGAGGACAAGATCCCTAAAAAGATATGTGCCAGACACCCAGGAGGACAGAGAAGAAGAGGAAGACCAGTCGCGATGGTTGGAAGGAGTGGAGCGGGATTTGAGAGAGATGGGAGTTAGGAGATGGCGTAGATTGGCCTAGTATGGGGTGGAGTGGGCAGTTGTGATTGAGGAGGCCAAGATCCTTCAAGGATTATAGAGCCAGAGAAGAAGATATATATATATATATGTAAACAGTGTTTATATTGGGATGAATATATTTACTGGAATGAGTGTATTTATTTGTATATTCTCGTATGATAGAGATGTTTTAGCAATAATGATGGATGGTCTGAATGGACTGACGGGTCGGAATATTTGGATACCAAAGGCAGTTGTAATGTCTCTATTGACCATAACAATTGAGGCGCCCCCTCCTCCAAATAGGAGAATGAGAAAGACATGTGAGTGTTTCACACCAGATTTTTTTTCAGAGTTCGAGAACTTTGATAATAGGTGAAGGACATTTAGAAATGGCTGACGAACTGGTCATATCTAAATGAAATATGTTGATCAAACTTTTTGATATATTTTTTTTGTCTTTAGGCAGCTTGTTCAGAATCAAAAAGGACCCCTACTACTATACACCCACACACACACACCACACGCACGAGCGCGACAAATATAACACCTAAACGCTAAAATACTTTTTTTTCTTATTCGTTGGATCTCAGAACATTTATTACCGATAATATCTTTATTTCGAAAATTTTATTCAGTACTGCTTGTAGCAGGGTGTGTTTATAATAAACAGGTAAATTAATAAAAAAAAAAAACAGGTAAATTAATGTAAAAAAATGCATCAAATTGAAATCTAAAAAAAGTTTTAAACTATTCACTTTTAACTCGAGTAAATATAAAAATATATTAATTCATAACTTCATAAATATTCATAACTTATACAATATTTTATATTCTGTTCAAACTAAATTTTCAATATCAGATAAATTGTTGAGAAATTTGAATGTACATCCTAAATTTAAATAACTCTATCATTATTATCACATAAATACCACTGGAAATGGCTCTTAATAAAACAGCAGTATTTCATTACAAGCAATTTTAATAAATTGTGAATAAATAAATATTAATTACATTGTTTTATTGTATCTTATTTAATTAAACATTTGTGAATTTTCTATTTAAAAAAGAAATAATAATTTTTTATCATATTTTCTATAATGCTGAATTATTTTTCGTTCAATAATTTTATTGATCATAAATTATTAAAATTCAATCAAAATCCTTCAGTAATGCTCTATTTCTACCAGAAAAAAATCCGTGCAAGGCCCAAGGACTATGGCCAGACTAAGATACCTACGACTGATGGACATAAATGACTTTTTTTTAATTTTATTTTTGGTTAATTTTCTTGATATATTTGGGTGAAAACATAAATATGCCTCTCGGATTATTGCAAAAAAAAAACTCTGTGGGAAGGGAAGAACTAATATATAGGTTTTTTGAGCAGACACACTAAATGTTACAAAAAAATCTCTTCCGTGCGTAATCTTTATTGCTCCCTAGTAAGATCTCAATTAGAATACGCATCAGTGATCTGGTCACCATATTACAAACTCCTTTCTGACTCCATTGAAAAAATTCAAAACAAATTTCTCAGAATGGTTGCATACAAAATAGGACTGCATCATAAAGATATAGACTATGAGAATTTGCTCAGTTTCCTCAATTTGAACACTCTTTCTAGTAGAAGAGAACATTTCGATATCCTTTTTCTTTCCAAAGTAATAAACAATGAAATAGACGACTATACTGATATCCTATCCCTAATTAATATCAATGTCCTTCCTATAATACTCGTTATACCCTTTCCTTTGAAATAAGTCACCAAAGATATAATTATCAACAATATTCTAACATAAATAGAGTTATGAACAACGGTAATCAGAGAGCAGTAGAATTGATATTTTCTCCATGAACTTCAGTTCAGTCAGAAAAATATTAAAACAACTCTGAAAATTATTATTAATTAATGTTAATTAAATTTGTCTAGTTTTTCACAGTTTTACTCAAAAATGATTTGTTGACTTTTATATATATATGAATAAATATTATATTTTTAAAATGAGACTCTTAACTTTCTTAATAGTTCTATATTAAAATTTCATATCTATTTCATATTTATTTTATTTGTCTAAACATATCCAATTATTATACAGTTTCTATTTATTAAGATTTTTGTTCTCCAAATGTGATTTTATGTTAAATTGTATTATAAAATGTTTATTATATATGACAATAATAATTTTGTTATTAGTGCATAGGGGCGGGTGTTGGTGTATTGGTTATGAGCATGGACTTGTAAGTGGGAGGACCCCAGTTCGAGTCCAGCATATAACTAAATTTTATATTTGTTTAAAAAATGTTAATAGTAAAGTAGGTGCTTCCGGGGAGTCCACGACACCTAATTTGGTAGTTGGACGTTTAAGCCCACCTGAAAAAATAGGCATTACTTTACTTTACTTTTATTAGTGTATAGAATTTATATGGATGTAAGTAGCTTATTAGTTTAAATAGCTTATTGTTAGCTTAGATGTTTATAATATTTTGTAAGTAATAGGCTTCAGCTTGTATATATAAATAAATAAATAGCCCAAGAAAATTTGGCTTAATACAATATTCCTATAAATTCAATTTTTATTTATTTATTTATAATTTCATTTATGTATAATTTTGTGTTGGGAAATTAATTCATACCTAATCCAAGGAAATGTTGTGAACCATGGTGTGGATTAAATTAATCCTTCCCATACTAAATCTCTATTTTGGGTTAAATAAAAAAAAAAAACAGTTTCAACATTGAATGTGTAATAAATGCTTATTTTTATGGAATAAAAAAAATAGATTTATTAATTCAAATTCATAAAACAAATAATGTAATCTCTAATAAATCTCTTAATAAATTTGAAATACTAGTGATATCTAAAACCAAATTCGATAGAATATATTTTAATGCATTGCATAAATATACTTTGTTGTAAAACTTCAGCTGCATTATGTAAGAATGGAGGATTTTATATATTCTGTTAGAATGTTAAAAAGGTTCAAAATCGGCTTCCAATGGCCACTTTTTTCTATAAGTGCATTTGTCGCTAAAAGATATAATATTATGTTGTAATTGGCTTTAAATAATTTTTTGTATAATATTTTTTTCGACAAACCATCGAACTTTCGAGTGCATTGAATTTGAAAGATCTATTTTACCATCAGAGATATTTTCCGTGATAGCCTGCTTCATTTTGTGGTCATCGACCGGTTTCGGGCGTTCGCCCATCTTCAGGATGCGTTTTTCAGATAGTGTGACAGTGTGAGTGTGTAAACTAACTTCGCTCTGTGCATGTCTGTGTTGTCACACTGTCTGAAAAACGCATCCTGAAGATGGGCGAACGCCCGAAACCGGTCGATGACCACAAAATGAAGCAAGCTACCACGGAAAATATCTCTGATACTTTCCAGCTCTGCGGAACCAACCACCACAACATCTATTTCACCCCTTCCCCATGGTGCCAGGATGATTTTTCTTAACATACAGCAATTTTCCAGGTCAATTTCTCTAAGAAATTTCAAGATCTTCTAAGGAAGATATTTCTCCTCCAATCCTGGTATGGGTCAAGGCTCCGAAGATAACTAGATAGTTTGTCCAGGAGATGTACGGAAGTTTCCTTTATCTCCTCATGGAATCGGCTTGTTCAAGTGATCTGGGGTCTCTGGTGTTTTTTTCTAGAGATCACTGTCAGAATACGAAACTTATTTGCATGTCTCATTCTTACTTAGTGTCGGCTAACTGGAAGCTTATCTTTTTTATATTCTACTGCCTTGGCTCCGACAATGCAGGATCAATATACATATAAAAGTGAAATGTATACATATAGTGTTCACCTCAAACAGAAGAACATTTTCTTTGCTTAATTTAACAAGATTCTAATTCCCCGTTAAGCTAGGTACGATATTTTGGATGTTATCTATATAAACGACTAACTTGGAACCCTAATCTAACTCGAACAAATTACCTATAACTTTGATACAAACTGCACGACAAACGTTCGGAAATGAATGCCCATATTTGAACGAGGAGAAAGATAATTCAGTCTTACCCGATTCCGGGTCTACAATCTAAAAATAATAAAGAAAGAAATAGTTAATATATTCTTCTATGTCTACAAACACAAAACTAACTCCGACCTTAATATCGTAATCGTCTCACATTTAGCCACAATCCCTCCTCACATAATTCCACCCATAACTTTCTGAACCACCAGAACAATTCTCATCATAGGCTGAAATGACAAAGACTGCCTGCCTGTCATATGGGATTAACCGCTTCTAGGTTGATTGACTGATCGATGGTACCAAAATTATGGCAAAGTGCCAAAATGAAAAGAAACAAATGCCACTGAAATGCACTTTCTTGGGCGCAGAATGCTGGTGATTCTATGAATTGCGCATTGTACCAATATTTCAATATTATATGTATTCAACTATACTACTGCCTATTGATTAATGTGTAAAAAGCTTAATGCTCAATTACTTTGGCCGAAGAAAGAAAAGTTTTAGCCGAGTTATCTCAGTTGATTTGACCGAACACCAAAAATGGCAAATATGTGATTGAAACACGATGGTGGTTGAAGTAAAAACTCACAGAGAAGCTTGACAAGAAATGTCAATAACGTCTTTGATTACTACATTCCCTGAAGGCAATAAAGTCAGAAAGGTTTACAACACGAAGTAAATAAGATAAAAAGAGAAAAAAACACACACTTTGAATATGATTGCTATTCTTGTCAATTCTTGGTACAATTCAAGATTGTGTTTAGGAAAGTTTCACATTTTTACACCTAACTTAAATAATATGTGTCCTATATTCATTCTAAAAGGTTTGTGAAATTACATATTGCATTATATTAAAGGTAACTCAGTTCTAAAGTGAAATTTTAAAAATGTAATTAAACTTTAGAGGGAGTAAATAAATCAATAATATAATAATATTATTAATAATATAATAATATCATTAATAATATAATAACTATTAATTAATAATAATTTAATAATAATAATTAGGGAAGGGTCCCAAATTTGACTATCTTAGTCAGCTGTGCTGCTTAGGCCACCAGTGCTGCTCTTGGATTTTCTGTTCCTAGGAGCCTTGGATTTTCTTTCCTTCTCTAAAGCTGCCTGTCCGGTGATGGACAATGCTGTCTGTAACGAGAGAACCGGAGGCCGGACGTACACTGAGAAGACTTTGGGCGCATATGATCATTGATGTTGACGCGCTTTAAATTAAAAATAATAATATACAGAATATGAACTAATTAAACAAAAACAAAAAAATTCAATTAACCTTGTTCAATTATTTGTATAAATGAAATAAACAATTTCTTGTTTAACAAATAAATAGATAATACTAATTTATTAATAAAAATATCAGTTAAATTCATCAACTTTATTAAAGGCATTGAAAAGACAGGAAGTACTTACAATAGGTAAGTACTTTTAGGAAGATGTACGATCTTAGTGCGGTGTTTCAACATAACCATCCATTAGTAAGGCTGTGACAAAGTCTTATATAAGAGACTTAATCAGATGGCTTTTATGTCATTTCAGTAAAGGCTTAATAGTGTACGTATTCTCAAGGAACATTGTATCTTCCAACTAACATTTATTAAGTTGCTGAAGAAAAGTTTAGTTCAATCTTATTCACTTCAAGCAACAATGGCAGTGTATCCAGTCTAATAAATGTGAGCAATAGTAAGTTTTAGGTATTAAATTATGATTGTGGAAAAGTTTAATGATGGGAAAAATATGACATTTTGTGAAACATGGAATTTATTTAAAAAAATATACATTATTTTGGTTGACAAGAGTTTTCAAACGCTTTTTATTTTTTTTAATCTGTGTATATATGTGAACAGTAAATATGTTCATTTTCGTACATATTCCAAATTGTCTTAACTTTTTTTGAAGCTTAAAAATGATATATTTCCATCATTAGTGTTTGCATTCCCCTTACTGCAATAAGAGTAAGTAAAACGATGGTTTGTATTCATATACGGTTAGTTCCTAAAATCAAAGAAGGAACCGATAAAATGTATCGTCCTGATTATCTATGTCTATGTGCAATGTCCAAAGGCAAAAAAGAACATTTTAAGATTGAAAAACACTTGAGTTTCCGGGTTAAGGCCGCATCAGTCAATATACCTTATTGACTTTCAAGGTGTAACGACCTTGAAGTTGCAACATGAGCGAAACGTCGTTTTTAGCAAGCCGCTGACCCGGTCTCATCCCGTTAAACCCAAGTGTTTTCATGAACAAATATAATATAAAATAAAATATAAAAAGAACATATTTTCAGATTTTTGGTAGTAATCAGAGAAGTTATTGGTATTTTTTTTTTAAATTTAAGGCTCGTCAACATCTATGGTCATTGGCGCCCGGAGGCTTCTCAGTGCACGGCCGGCCTCCGGACAGTGTTCTCTCGTTACAGACAACTCTGTCCATCACAGGCCAGTGAGCTGTAGAGGCTCCTAGGAAGAAAAAGATCTAAGCTGGTCTCGAACCCGGGTCCTCCGCGTGGGAGTCCAGTATGGTAATCACTTAGCTTTTCCCTTCCCTTTCTTGATATTTCTTTTCAAACTTCGTGAGTTTTCACTTCAATCGCTTATCGGATAGTAATTGCCATAAGAGAGATTGTTGGTTTACACAAGTGGAGAAATGTTTAAAGGAAACTGGTCATGAACATATATTGTTTATTAATTACCGAAGATTTCAGAAGTTCCCTTGTTCATGTTGTGAATACCTTTCAATATAATTCTAAAAACTCTGATTTAGACCAATTATTTTCCTTTAATTATAATTTGTTTTATCTAGATTTTTTTTGAACTAGCTCAAGAAATGCAGCATTATTTACGGTCCAACCTAAATCCTACATTTAAACGATTTATAGCTCAATTTAGATTAGCAGGAAAGCACATAGCTAAATTTATTTATAAACAATCTTGTTATTTATTTGATCCTTCTGCCAATTGTCCTTATTGTAACAATTTTCTTCAAGATTTTTATCATTTTTATGTTGTATGCCCGCTATATAACTTACAGAGAACTCATTATATACCTGAATTAATGACAGTTAACTCTGTGGAAGATTTTATAAAAAAGATGAAGTTTTTATTAATTAGCAAAACAGGTAACTTAATTTATATATACAATTTTTTGCTTAAAATTTAGAGATTTCTATCTTTCTTTTAAAAGCGGTCTTGGATGAAAAATTATTTATTGAGGAACAGTTTTAATTTTGTGAGAATATGAATTTTATTTTTATTTAATTTTACATACTACTTGCTGCCATGTATCTTTATTACTCACTTTATAAATTTTCAGTTATTTTATTATATAATAGTGTTTTGGTAATTAGTATGCTTTTCTTTGTTTGTTTTATATATATTTTTTGGTAAATATGATTTCTAAAAATTGAAATTGAACAGAAAATTGTTCAATTGTTTAACATTAGACTTTGCCCCCAACAATACATTAGAAAAAAAGAAAAAGAAAAAATTTATTTGCTTATATATAAACTTTTTCAATAATTCTGGAACATAAAATTATTTCAAAACCAATATCTATCGAAACTTATTAAATTGTAATTTTCAATCAATAAGAGGCTAGGATACTAGATTGATAAACATTTTGAAGTTAGTATTTTCTTAAAAAATTTGATAAAGGCTAGCTTTAATACGCTGTCCAACGCAAGATACACAAGTAGAGAGAGAGAGAGAGAGAGTGAAGAAAAAGCAAACTATAAGCCGCAAAAAAAAAGTTTATAAAAGCTGGGTAAGTTAAAAGCAATAGAAATGCCTGGCCAGGACATCTCAGTCAATATTTACTGGAGACAAGCTGGACGACAAGTTAAAAATCCATATCTCTAGAGAGTGAATGAGATCTTTCAAGGACTCTTATGTCAACGTCACTGCCTATCATGCTACTCATATTCTCACAACAGATCCTTTTATTTAATTTATAGTTGACCGAAAAAAAAAATATATATATATATTATTGTTTTAGCGTCAAAAAAGCGGTGAAATTATGTTTATTGTTTGAAGGAAGAAAACTTATTTAATTCACATGTTCATTTTTAATAGTTGTCGGATAGTGGCGATTAATAATTGTTAAGAGAAGAATCCAACCATAGAATAATTGTTTATAGATGCAGATTGTTGTAAGAGAGTATTGCACTGGGAACTGAAAGACCTATTGTGTACCCGGAGGCTTCTCAGTGTACTACCGGCCTACGAGCAATGTTCTCTAGCTACAGACAACACTCGCCATCACCAGACAGTGAGTTGTAAAGGCTCGTAACAAGAAAAAATCTAAGGGCATCATGCTTGGATTCGAACCCTAGACCTCCGCGTTGCTGGTCCAGCGCGCTACCATTGAGCTTCGTTCTTCTATGGCTTACGCCAATTAAGTAGGGACGTGGTATCTTGGGTACTGTGTTTGTCCTTGTCTGAAAAGAGTAGAGTGTATGCAGTTTAAGTGTATTGTATAATGTTCTGACGAAGTGCATGGAGTAGCCAGTAGGGTCACAACCCCAAGTGGAGTAGCCAATAACTGCATGCAACAGATACCCTTGCGGGCTTGAGATTATTTCATTCATACATATATTTCTAAATAATGCTGACTGATTATTTAGTAAATTTTTCATACATTAACAAGATTCACAATTTATCTGCCAGGGATTAGCTCAGTGGTACCACTCTGGAGAACTAGTCTCCAAGTGTTGACGCGCCTAAAAAAAAAAAAAAAAAAAAAAAACTTTTCATAAAATAGCTTTGATTTCATTTAGAATAATATGAAAAATATATCATTTTCATATATAGAAAATGTTTATTTCAGTAGCTTCTTTGACTTGTAATAAAGCCGCGACCAGTTTATAATAAATCCATAACATGAAGTGTATGTGATGGATGCAAGACATTAAAAATATATTAATTTTAAATAAGTCAAAATTATCAAAATATGTGACATACCCTTGCAAAAGGGCAAGCCAGGTAGAAGAGGTCCAGTTACTGGCATTGTACTACCCCCTTTTACTAACAAGGGAGGAACTGAAGAAACAAAGAGAAGAGATATTTTAAGACAGACTCGTTCTAGCTACCAAGTTGAAAACATCAGAGCCAGTATCAAGTTTTAAGAGTTTATTCCAATTAAATTATAAGCATATTGTTGTGATAATCTAAAGTAACTTAAATTCTATTAGAGAATATATCTTTTGAAAAACATTCTTTATTATTGCTAACACTTCTCTTTTAAACTACATATTTACAAGCCCTTCATACAAATCCGCACGTGCTACACAACCAGCTACCACATATACGTACATCATCTCACCATATCATTACATTGATGCCAGCTGTTTGGGATATTTTCAACGAGAATCCACAAATTTAAAAGTACGTAAAAATTTCAATTTCATAATTAAACAAATTATCCATCAGATAATTTGATTGTTTTTAATTATTTTCTCAGCGGAAATAATATTTTTATTAAATATTTCCCATTATTGAATTTCTAGTGAATTTTATTTTTAAATTTTTGTAATTGTACCACTTGTACCTCAATCCCTTGTGAATTTTAAAGTAAGGAATTTTTCCGATGTATATATTTATAAATTTGGGTTTTTTGAAGGTTGGAAGGTACAAAAAAAACAGTTAGTTGAGTCAGAGATACTTGGCCTACCCCTATCACTACATTTATTTAGGACAAAGGGAATTTCCTTCTTCTCACTTTCTCCGGGGTGGAGGTAGAATATATAAGGTGGACCCTTTTAGGGAAGAGGGTCAGTTCAAAATTTATATTATAAAGAGAGTGAAGTCTGTCATTAGAAATAGTCATGTTACAGTAGGGAGTGGTGGAAGTGCCTCTAGAAACCCAACCTTCTTCAAGTCAGTAAATATGTAAAATATGTAAGTTTTATAAAAAGCAGTTTCTCCTAAATGACAAGACACTTACGTTGTTGAATCTCAATATTGTATTTATTAATTTTTGACATATACTTTTTATTTTAATTATATATTTTTTGAATCTATATATTTAATTGTTTTTTCATCCTCTCCAACTTCTGTATAAACACAGATGTCACGAGATCCCTTTAGAGAAGATTTCAAATATGAATTATAATAATTAATTATTAATTAACATATTTAATTTACCCCCCCAATCCAAATAATATTACAATAAAAATCCCAAGAAGGGCATCAGGTCATACATCTCCCCTCATCAGTGTCATGCTATTAGTAAATTTGTAATCTATATCACTTTGGAAGATATTATTAATGTTATCTCAGCATTTCACAACCACCTAGATGTTTTGGGTGATTCTGATATCGGACGGTCCGGACAGGGCTATTAGTGAGACTGTGTCTTTCACGGAGCTCTTTCAGGTATCTGGTTGGATCTCCTACTAGACATTGTGGTTTAAGGAGACATCTCTACATAATGGGGCTCATGACGGATCCATTTTGTAGAGTCTGTGAGAGAGAGGAGGAAAACTCATCCATCTTGTAACTGACTGCCTGGCTTGTGAGGAAATTAGGTTCAGGACCTTTGGACGGAACAGGATATCCGTGGAAGAGCTTAGGCAATTTCTCCTTAAGGTTTATTGTTCTATTTATTCGGAATGCGGTGAATCTTAGACTTGTATTGAATTAGACTCGGGTCTGAATATTTGTTCTAAACCCAGTTTGTTGTTGTTTTTTTGGGGTAGCTGTATGGACCCAGTGGGGCTTTGCATTCCGTAAGGTTTGATCCCTGCCCACAGGCAAATAATAATAGGGTGGAAAGTTACATTTTATTTAGTTAATTACGATTCCAAGGAAACCTCAATGGCTCCCCAGAAATCTCTAAAAATAAATTTTTCTGGATATATATTTAAAAAAAAAAATTGAAGAGTTGTAGATATGAAAATAATTAATGCGCAATTATTTTGTTAATTAACAATTTGAAATTAATTAACATCAATTAAAATTAAAGAACAGAGATATTATATCCACTTATCCACTTATGTCTAAAAGAGGTTTCACAAGCTTCTGCAGATAAAATGTCTAACCGGTGTACAAAAATGTACCGGTTTTAGAAAATGCAACCATAACCTGGAACATTTATTTTGTAATATTTTCTAAGGGCCGTAAAATGGTTTGCCCATATAAAAAACATACAAAATCTACTGCCGCCCTTATGGTAATCCTGTAATACAGTAAAGAAACTTCTGGGTCAGCCCCCTAATATTTGTGATAAACATATCAGATCTTAAAATGTTCATCAATATCTCAAACAAAACCAATTTTGGATTCTATATTTCTAACATAGCTTTTCCAGTTAAGAGTTTTTATCCATAATTAAACCTAGAAATTTTGCTGATCTTTTCCAATGTAAATTTCCACCCATTAGGTAAAGCTCTTTGGAAAAATTTAACCTTCATTTCCTCATGAATGGAACTAATATTGATTTTGTTTGAGATATAGTGAGACATTTTGAAGCACCCATTGGTATTTAACAAAGGTAGACTATGTCAGGAAGAGGAGGAGACAGCCTCTCACCTGCTGTTTGATTGTGTCGCAATCGGTAGATTGCGGTACGAGATCTTTGGCACGTTAAGACCGGAGGAGATCGTACTTCAAGAAGGACTAGTGGAGAAGGCCCTTGATCTCATGAAGAGGCGAGGATTGCTCTACTAGACATTAGAGGGTTGGCACAATAAGCTTCAATGGGTAGGCTGCAGTGTCTGGGTTGGACTCCCCCCCCTCGTTGCGTCATTCTAATTCTAATTCTAGACATCTTTCTAATTTTTGTTTATATTGAAAAAGGACCATCAAAATTTTCAAAATTGAATTTTATTAGTAAGATTAAAAAACGGATTGTGTAAGGGTTTTTTATACTTATACTTAATCTGGATTTTCTCTCTATAGGTTTCCGTCAGAGTTTTTTATTATTATTTTTTTTTTAAGAATGGAAGCAATCGTAGAAATGCGGCAGTAGATTTTGTATGTTTTTTATATGGGCAAAGCACACTAAGGTGTGGATGGGCCTGCAATGTTGGATAAAATCTGGTATTTTATCCGTTGTAGTATGCATAGATGTTACTATGGGTCAATATAACATAACCTTATAACCTCCTTCACATACAATCAACAATCCAGCAAGTGTAGTGACGTAACAGAAACATTGCGTTGAAGCGAACTTTCTACACGAACTTGATAAATTTATTTTGACGATGGATGAAAATGCAAAACCGGTCAGGAATTAAACAGATATGCATGCTACACGACGGATATAATATCAGATTTACAATTATTATTACGTACAATCATCATAATCACTTCTTTTTTTGTTGTTGTAAATATAGCTAAATTGTATTGTATATCAAGTTATGAAGTCTCTAATTGATTTCAATCATAATTAGCAAAAGATTTTCCATCAAAAAATTAAAAAATTGTTGATTAATTTTTATTAAGCGTATACATGATAATTAATTTATTATGGGTAACTAAATGAACGTTCTGGTACAAAATTGATTTCATAGTTACAATAGCATTATTATTGCGGAAAGCGGTATTATAATTTAGTTAGTAATAAGTGGAACCAGACTCATCTAATAATTACCAAGAGTGGCTCTTCTCTTATTGGTTACATAAATGTAGAGTAGGAATGGTAGTCGTGTATGAGAGCTTTTAACATATTATACCTGTATAATGTGTAGTGGAATGTTATATTAGTCCGCGGAAACTAAATTCGGACTAATTGAAATTATTAAATTTTATTTTGGCCAATAAGGAAGCAAAATTATAGAATTAAATAACTTGTAAGTTATTGTTAATATTTATTCCAATTGTCCTTTGATCAAATATTGTTTAGAAATTCAAAGATTTTTGGGAAATCTAAAAATAAAATCTACAGAATCTGATATCAACAGAAAAAGATGCAGTTGATAATGTTACCAAAAAATAGCAACAATTATTTTTACAATGGAATAATTAATACTGAAGTGAATAATAATAAACTGACTACATTTCTGCTAAAAAGGGGGTAAAGTGAAAAAATTAGATTAGCTAAAATGTATTTTTTGATTACAATAGTGATAATTATAGTGATTTACTATTAATTTTATAAAACCATTACAGAAAAAAAAAAAAAAAAAAATTTTTTAACATATTGTCACATTTAGATGCATATACATAAAGTAGAACTGTGAAACGCATTTAGATGTTACAATGTGTATCAAAAAAGTTTTTTCAATAATGGTTTAATACAATTAATAGTAAACCACTATAATTATAAATAATGCAATCAGAAAATACATTTTGAAGTAATCTATTATTTAATATTACCATATTATTATTTTTTTTTTAACTGGCCAGGAACGGGGCAAATACTCTTTGGTCCAGAGCCTGTCCTGGGGATCACCGGCGGAGCGATTCGTGTAGCGATTAGGGAGTGGTTTCGCAGTAAGCATGAAGAGCTCTGGAGGGGGAGCCTAGGAGCCCCACACAGCAAAAGGATGATGCTAGGGCTGTATAAACGAAGGACGCTGTAGTGTAAACGTTTGTCGGATGATCTGATCCCACTGTGATACCACCAGATGAAGTGGAATAGTTTATTGTGATTCCTGAGGTATGTAGTAGATGTCCTGAAGAGGGCGGAAGTTAGTTTAGAGATTTTTGGAAGTTAGTGCTCGAATTATTAACACGGAATTTATAAAAATAGACTGTATTTGTACAATAATTTAAACGTGACTAATGGTTAACAAGAAATACTTAGAAATAAATAGGAGATAAATAACTAATAACTAATAACTTACATATGATTAAAATAAATGAACTAAGATGCACAACTAAGAAATAAGTATAAATAAAACCTGTATAGGGACGGAAATTGCTGCTCGTATAATGATCTTGAAGACGTGCTGAAGTATAATCATCCCCCCTTCCAATGGGGCAAAGTTTATATATTAGTGTTAGCAACACTCACACCAAGACATCTGTCCTAGTGTGCGACCTTGGTTAGTTCGGTGACCAGCGATTTAGGTCAGTGGCCAGCTTATCGGTGCTTGCTTTGATGTAAAGTATTGACCCTTGGTTTTGTTTGTTTGGCCGCGGCCTTGTCTTGAAGACAGCAGCCGGCTAGACCACTAGTTGTAAATTATCCTTTCTTTGTTATGTGTTGTAAAGGTTTGACATTGCTATGACCTTGCCATGTCATTACAACGCAAATGACCCTAGTCTGAGTAGGAGCCAGATTTCTCTGGTGACGGGATTACTTACGGGTCATGGCAGGTTCAGGAAGCATCTGCACAAGGTAGGGCTCATCAGCGTGGAATCCTTGTGCAGATTATGTCAGGGGGAGGAGGAAACGGCCCGTCACCTGCTATTTGATTGCGTAGCAATAACTAAATTGAGGTATGAGACCTTTGGTACTTTGAGACCTGAGGAGATGGTAGCCTAAAAAAGATCTGGTGGTGAAAATCCTCAAATTCCATAGGGAAGGTGGGTTCAACTGCTGGAGGTTATCGGGGACAGTGCCGGGGTATAGTCCACCCGTGATAGGTAATAATAATAATAATAATAATAATAATCTATTATTTTGTCTAACTATTGTTAGAGGTTTTTTCTTAAAAACAAGGAATGTGAACTACACATATAAAGAGCTACAACTTTTGTTGAATATGTGGGTGGGTCCGCAATGATTGACAACATCTGGTATTTTATCCGTCGTAGCATGTGTTGATTTTACTCCTGATCGGCTTCGGATTTTCATCCACCGTCAGAGCAAATTCACCAAGTTTGTGTAGAGAGTTCACTTTAAATGTAATATTTCTGTTGGTACCAACAAATATTTATTTTGAATCAACAAAGGTGACTGTAACAGAAACATTAGAATGAAGTGAACTCTCTACACGAACTTGGTGAATTTGTTCTTACGAAGGATAGAAATCCGAAACCCGTCAGGAACAAAGTCAATATGCATGCTATGACGAATAAAATACCAGAAGCTACAACTTTTATTTGAAACATTTCTCCTGGTAAAATCACTGAAGGAGGCTTCGGGTGGGAAGGGTAGGGTTATGTTTTCCTTTTAATGTTCTATCATTATTAATTACACCTATTCTACCATCTAAACAAAATTAATTAGAAATAAATAGATTACCAAAATGCCGAGTTTCAAAAATATTAGTAAACCACTAGTGGCGTTTTTTACGAACAGTCTTTTTTTTTTCAGTTTTCACAATTTTCTCCATAATAAACACCGATGAATTTCATGAAATTTGTTATAATAACTATAAAGTTTGTTAATTACAAAATTTTTTTCTTTGTAAACTGCAATAAGAGAAAGTTGTGTGAGTTTTGGGGGAACGGGTGTGTAGTTATGGTTCTCTCTAAAGTGCTATTTTCAGTTTATTACACAATTGTATCATCTAAATAATATTAACTAGAATTTAATATGGTTGTCAGAATCCTCAATTTTTGAAGAAAATCGGCGACTTTACTGAAAAATTTGTTAAGTTTTTAGTGATTTTCTCCATAAAAATGCCGACGATTTTAAACACTAATAATAAATAATTGTTGTTCCCCCCCCCATGATAGTATCCCTATCATGAGAAAGGTTATTAAATAATTCTACATTCTCAATAAAGATATAATATATGTAATTTTATTACAATTAATAATTATATTGTGATTGTTTAATTCATAAATTTAGAAGAGAAATATATAGAAGACGATCAAATGTAAATTGATTTTTTTTTTCCATCAAATTTAACCTGATTTATAAAATTTTAAAATCCCATGTTTTAAGAAACAACAAGAATTTATCAATGAATTGCTTGTGTAGTAGGAGTTTTTCTTACATTTATGTCCCGTTATCAGGATGTAACTTATGAAAGGTGCCCTGTATCTTTCCAAGATTGAACAGTGATATATCAAGTGTGTAAAATCTTGAATTCCTTCATTACAAGGGCATGTTGGAGATTCTATTATGTTACATTTATTTAAATACTGTCGGCATGGGCCATGTCCTGACAATATATGAGTCAGACGGTAGTCCATTTCTAAATCTATTTTCCTTCTATCTCTAGTGTCAGGGAAGAATTTCTTTGTTGTTCTCCCTTTTTCAGTTTGTTGCCATCTCACATTTCCCGATCAGTTTCACTTTCGGCCTTTAAAATAAGTTTTTGGGTATTTAGTGTAGAAAATATTCCAGTCTTGCGCCACTCTTTATGCAGGATGATCTACTTCTTCATTCTTTATATGTCCTGCGTATACTTTGAGCCACTCTATGTTAACTATCTGGCCTTTTTCTTCTACTTCAGTGATCCAACCGAGAATGTCTATTGTCTATTGTTATTTGACTATCTGTGAAAATATTTATATTTTGAAAAAATTCACTTGCATCGAAATATATCATTGCATACCTTTAGCTATCGCAAGAGCTTCCGCTTGAAATTTTAAGTGTGAAGAATATTTCCCATTTCGCTGTAAGAGAAAATTTTGTGAGTGTTTCATACCAGATCTTTTTTATATTGTTTTATTTATCAAGCAAATGCAAACTAACATAAGAATAAATTTAACTAAATTTGCTCTGTGCAAGTCTGTGTTGTCACACTGTCTGAAAAACGCATCCTGAAGATGGGCGAAAGCCCGAAACCGGTCGATGACCACAAAATGAAGCAGGCTACCACAAAAAATGTCTCTGATGCTTTCGAGCTCTGCGGAACCAACCACCGCCACAACAAATGCAAACTAAAGTTGCAATTCCGATTGGTGGATTTTGATGGAATCCTTCGTTTATTATTCTTAACATTCTGTGTAAGCATTCACACACACACAAACACACACATATAAGAACATTCGCTAATAACCTTTTTAGATTTCTCTTTGTGGAAGTATTGTGATCGTGGTAGATTTTTGAAATGGAGTTACGTCTTAAGAGGTAATGAGAAATAAATGTTTTTTAGCAAATAGTTTGTGTGTGTGAACAAAACATATATATTATAATCAAAAAAATCGCGTGGATCTCAAATTTGGTACCGTTTAGTATAGATACCACCTAACGAAAGGACTAAAATCCCTCAATCGGAAGTGACATTATTAAATGTTTTCTTCAGTTTTCAGATTTGCTCAAAAACGGCTCCTACATTTAAATTTTATAAAGCATTTTACACACATAAATATCTATCACTTTTATGTAGTCCTTTTTTTTTTTTTAGGGTAATTGGAATCTGGAAGTTCTGGAATAGAGCAACGTTAAAGCTTCCCTTTTTAAAGTGCCAGTTCATTACAATGTATGTTACTGCCATCTACAAAAGTAAAGTAAAGTAATACCTATTTTTTCAGGCGGGCTTAACGTCCAACTACCAAATTAGGGTGTCGTGGACGGGGGGGCGAGCGGAAGCACCTACTTTACCATTAACATTTTTTAAACCAATATAAAATTTAACAGTTATATATGCAGGACTCGAACTGGGGATCTCCCACTTACAAGTCCACGTTCATAACCATTACACCAACTTTCGCCCCTACTGCCATCTATACAATATTAATATACTTTAGAAGCATTGCTACAATTCCAAATTTTGCCGTAGTATTTCCGGTGAAAACTCAATTTTTGAAAATTTGAAACGATAGCAATACTTCCTGTTACTAGGAGTAAAAGAAAGTAACCTCACAAAGCAACCTAAATTATTAATAGAATCGTAGTGGTCAGTTACATTTTATGCTTATCGTCCTGTTTTTGGACGTTTGCCCATCAATAGGTTGTCTTGATAAACAGTGTGAAAGCGTTGCCTAATATGTGTAAAGCTTAACAATTTGTACTGTTTCAGTCGTGCATTCAATTCTAGGAAACTATGGAATATTAAATTTAACAGAATTAATTTCAAAATAAGTGATAATTACAAGAAAAATGATGATTTGCAGAAAAATCACGTTGCTCAAACTGAGACAAAAAACCATATTTATACATTTTGTATAAAAAAAAATTTGTTTGCAATCTATTGCTACCACATATAAAATAGTATTTTTAGGGCCAATGCTGTTTGGAGTAGTTGTTGTGGTGGTTGCGCAGAGCTGGAAAGCATCTGAGACATTTTCCGTGGTAGCCTGCTTCATTTTGTGGTCATCGACCGGTTTCGGGCGTTCGCCCATCTTCAGGATGCGTTTGTCTGACAGTGTCGTAACCAGACTCGCACAGAGCAAAGTCAGTTTATACACTGTGGTGGAAACAACCACCGCAACAACTATAGAGCCAGTGAGGCTAAGTATCTTAACAATTTTTACAATTTAACATCAAAAATCTATAACATAAAAGCCAATATTTATTTTAACAAACAATGTCTCATTCCCAAGGTTACACCTAAATACGCAACTATCAACATAAAAACTAACACACTCGCAGCACGAAAAACAATCACCCAAGCACAGAAAATCTGGATTAAAAACGAAATATGTACACTTTACCAAAAAAGGAAAAACTAAACAGACAGCGGAAAGACACACACATTGAACTCGCCAATCGATACCCTAGTTCAATCCTTACTCGCTACTACAACCAAATAAGTGACAAACTTACTAAACGAATTTACCGTAAATACAAAATACTAAACAAAAAACTCGACAACTTCCAAAAATCGCAGAACACGCAATACAAAAAACACCAAACCCAAGCATTCTACCCACGTACTGTAAACCTCACAAACATTAGGTTTACACCAACCGGAACCGAACTTCTAGACAAGGGACTCAAATATAATCTGAAGAACACAAACCATACCAAAAACATTGAACAACTTGCCGTTGACACTGAATTTACGATAACTTTACTACCACACGGTGAACAGGAACACGCTCGCCATATCGCTGCAGACATAATAAAAGACATACAAAAACAACAAACGCACAGTAACACAGACGGTTAAGAAGAAAGAACTGCCGGTAGAATACGGAAAATGCTCAAAGACAATAACCTCAAAGTCACAAAAGCCGACAAAGGGAACAGCACTGTAATAATGACACACGACGACTACATACACAAAACACTAGAATTCATAAACAACAATACATATACACAACTCAAAAATGACCCAACAAAAAACTTCCAACAAGTAAAAACGGCACTAAAAAACGCAACACTAGTAATACCAGCCCGCAAAACCTTCAAGTACACTTATATGAACCCTACAGCACCAATTCTAAATGCACTTCCAAAAATACACAAACCCAATATCCCTATCAGACCCGTCATAAACTACAGAACTGCACCAGCATACAAATTGACACAGCATCTGGCAAAAGAAGTAAAAGGAGTGTATAAACTGAATTTGCTCTGTGTAAGTATGTGTTATCACATTGTCTGACAAACGCATCCTGAAGATGGGCGAACGCCTGAAACCGGCAATGACCACAAAATGAAGCAGGCTACCACGGAAAATGTCTCTGATGCTGTTTGGAGTACTTTGTATTCTACATCAAGTCCTTATTTATTTACTCCAGTTTTTTAAATATTTATTTATTAGTGACTTTTATTTGAATATACCAGTTAATGTAACAAGTCTTATTAGTAGGATCAGGTTAATGCACTGTTATCTTTCTCCGTTGATAAAGTTAAATATAAATGGAATGCAGGACAGCTAAAATTTGTCCTTGTTGCAGCATAAATTTACAAGATGTAATTTTAATTTTGTCATAATCTGCCCTTTCTATTCCATTCTTTAAGAGCAATATATTTAGAAAGTTATTTAATGGATGTTATTGGTCCAATGAACCTCCTTAAAATAGATACAATTAATACATTATACAATAATTACTACTATACTGAAGCCTTAAATTTTTTTTTTTATTATTATTAGGTACTATTTCAGTTGTCTCTCTCTGTTAACTGAATACTGATGAAACTGTTGGTAAATTAATTTTCCAGATTGAAATAAGTCTAATAGTTCTATCATAATACCAGGGTCATTTAATAAGTAACGCGACAAATCGCTGTAGCTCAAAAACGATTTATTTAATCATTACAAAACTTTGGCTAATTTACAACCTTGCCCTCAGCAACATTTATACACTGGAACCATCGCTCTTCTAATGTGTGTATGACTCTGGCTTAAAATTATTTCGGTTGATCTCGAAGCCACTTTTGCACCTGATTTTTAAGTTTGCCTCATAGAGCCTCTTTGAGGGGTCCAAGCCAAGTCTGATGGGGCGAGGTAGGGGTTGTAGGAGGGGGATGTGGAAGGATCATCCACTCCACTTTCTTTATGGCTGTCCATAACTTGTCCATCTCGCAAAGTTTTTTTTTACTGCAGCTTATTTTGAATAATGTTATGGATAGTTCCAACACTCGCGTGCATTTCTTCAGCTATCAGTTCACCAGTTATAAGCCTGTGGTCCAGAATTAATGGCGTTAATGCGAGATTCGGGGGAGGAAGTTGCAACTTCAACCGGTCGTTGCTCGTCACAGACACTTACACGGCCACTTTTAAACTGTTCTACCCATTTGTAAACGTTCGAACGGTTCAAACAGTTATTTCCGCACACTTTCAACATTCTATCGTGGATTTCACTACCTTTGATATCCTCTGCAACTAAAAATCTAATCACTGAGTGTTGTTCTTCTGGAGTGCAATACTCAAGCGGACTCGCCATTGTTAACTGAATATATTTGAGTTATGCTTACCAAATACTCTCGAATACCTGATGAGAAACTAAGTACAAGGATGCCAACTTGACGCACTGAAACTATTGTATTGATTAAACAAACTGTTTCTGAGCTATAGCGATTTGTCTCGTTACTTATTGAATGCCCCTCGTAGATTACAGTATTCTTTACTACTTTTTATTATTACGTCATATTTTCAAGAATCATCCCTCCATCCTCTACTGGTTTTTTATCTGTATGTCAGTACTGTGAATGCTATTTTTTTTTTAAAAAAATCTATTTTTTTTTTTTTATAACCCTCTTTTTTTATAACTTTTGCTCAAGATTTATTATTATTATTATTATTATTATTATTATTATTATTATTATTGTGGTGGGGGGGACCAATCCTACGCTATCCAAAGCCTCACTGGGCCCATATAGCTACCCCAAGAACAACAACAACAACAAAGAACAAAAATCCAGACCCGGATCTAATCCATCTAAGATTCACCGCAGTCCGAAAATAATGGGGTTGTTGAGGAGAGAAAGTAGGTTTGATTAAATGAACGGGATATGCTGACACTAAATAATGTAGCTAAGTTTACACTAACTGCACTGGACTTTATAATGAAAATGATAGAATGAATGGTGAGAGTAGAGATATGACACGATGCGACGACTGGTGTACAAGTTGTATGGTTGTATATGATAGATTCCTCTAGATAGATTCCCACTGGTTATATACACAGGGTCTCCCATTCTAGCCTGCCTAAGTCAGAGAGTAGTCTCTTTTAACCAGAGAGGGCCTCTCTTCTCTCTACTGTGGTTGCATTCTCTTTGCTGTGGATGGGTGCTATTACACCGAATAAATCGTAAAATAACCTTAATTCCGACCAAACGTCCTGAACCTAATTTCCTCACAACCCAAGCAATCAGTCATAAGATGGATGGGTGTTTCCTCCTCTGTCTCACAGATTCTACAAAATGGATCCAGCATGAGCCCCATTATACAGAGATGTCTCCTTAAACCACAATGTCCAGTAAGAGATCCAATCAGATGCATGAGAGAGTTCCGTGAAAAACACAGCAACGTCTCACTAATTGCCTTTTCCGGACCCTCGATGAGCATTTTGGACTGCTGAAAAACCAACTGAGCTCTTCCATAAGGATAAATGATGTGAAGCTGTCCATGTCTGGAAGCCTGACTGACATGTGGCAGAAAACACGCCAACAGCAGGCTCGGGACCACTGAATGGAAGAGAGGCGCCTAATTTGGCAAACATATCCATCCACCTCCTCATTCCCAAAAATTCCCATGTGACCTGGCACCAAGACTAGAAGCAATCC
This sequence comes from Triatoma infestans, assembly GCA_011037195.1. Classification (NCBI taxonomy): domain Eukaryota; kingdom Metazoa; phylum Arthropoda; class Insecta; order Hemiptera; family Reduviidae; genus Triatoma; species Triatoma infestans. The sequence goes on along the minus strand of JAAEAF010004784.1, from coordinate 37,475 downwards.
TTCAGAGAAGAAAGCTCTTCCAGTCTTTTAGAACATTCTAACACCAACCGGGAAGTGAAGACACATGAACTCAGCGCCTTCAGCTCAGATACAAACACCTTTTAAGTTAGTGTTACGTACCCTCTCGTCCAAGACACAACAATGAATAGCACAAACCTCAGTCTGGAAGACTGTGGTCCATTCACCAAGAGATACTTCCAAATGATCTCCGGTCTCAAAATAGACCGCAGCTCCAGACCTACCATCCATTCTGGAACCGTCTGGGTAACACCGGAAGTAATTATCAGGTATCACACCAGACGGACCCAATCTTCACCAATCTTCCCTAGAGCGTAACCTGACACTGTAAGAATGCTCGAAAACAAAATTCTTCAACATTCTATCAGAAGGAAAACCTGTAACAGGAACCTTCAAAAGCATATCGCGATGAATGGTAGAGTGACCATATCGCTTACCCTGCCAAAAACCTGCCTGTTTAATTCTATAACAGGCTTTCATTGCCATAGTTTTCACCCCAATAAAGTCTCCAATGCAGCTGTAGGGGTGGTCCGCATCGCACCGGTTGCTTAAGATTTATCTATTTTGTGCATTTTTTTTTATTTACTTGCTTTCTTCTAACTATTTTAATTAACAGTGAGAATTGTAAAGTTATATTTTCATTTTATATTCTCTAAGATGTTTTGAAAAATTAAGAGATGTTTTCTGTTTCAAACACATTTTTTAGCAGGAGCATTCATATTCAGTTTCACTATTTTATGTTATTTTTTTAATTTTCTTTTCTGCTTTTTTTTTATCATACTACATATTTTGTAACTTCAGGTTTTTTGTATTTTTTTTTTATAACTACTGAAGAGTTATACAATTTTGTTTTTTATACATGTTGTAGTAGACCTTTCTTCTGTAATGGTTTATAAAACTTAAAATACAAAATACAGATATAAATAAATTAGTGTTACTGTATAATTTGGTGTTGAAAAATAGATTGCTTTTTACATTATATTTTTTTGTTTTTAAATATTTTATACTCTCCCGGCAGCCGGAATTTGTGCCGCGGCATTTAGAGATGAAAGGTAACGAAACAGCCGACCAACTGGCCAGGAATGGAGCGAATATTCCATTCTATGGTCCAAAATCTGTTCTGGGTATGGCCAAAAGGATGGTGCGAGCGTCCCTGAAGGGGTGGATCCGGAGGGAACATGACCGGTACTGGCAAGGAGATTATGCTGAAACTGTGTAGGAATAGAACTAGAGAGACCCTAGATCTAAGCAGAAACCTGGCTGATAACGAGCCTAGTCACGGGACATATTAAGTTCAAAAAACATCTACATAGGTGGGGGTTAATCATCTCGGAACTGATGTGTAGATTGCGTCAGGAGTAGGAGGAGGAAACAGCCTTCTCACCTGTTATTCGATTGTGTTACAGCGCAAACAGAACAGGTTAGGTAAGCGATCAGACCTCATGAAGAGGGGAGGTTTTCAATACGAGCCCCTTAGGTGTACCTCAATAAGCCTCGATATGACTGCGGTGCATGGGTTGGAGCCCCCAACCCCCAAGTTCAATCTAATCTAATCTAATCTAATCTATTTTATAAATTAAACGTTATAAGTTATTAAACTTGTCTACACCTAAAACCAGATTTACTGTACTTACTTAAAAAGTGTTCAACTGCTATGGCAGATTTTTACTGTCCACATATTGTCATAAACACATAAAAATTTCGATAACACTTACTCTATCAATTTTATCGAATCATATTTACACCTTGGTTTATTTACTCATTTATTTACTACTACATTGTAACCAATTAATCCCCCATATTTAGAGCACTGTTCGACCTTAATCTAATAATAATCTTAATTCTATGTTTATTCAAACCTAGCCCTTTGAACCATGTTCACTGGGTAACTTTGAAAACCATCATTTTGTAGAACTTTCTTTTAATGTTCGTTTCTTATTCTTCTTGCCAGACTTTGACCATTCTATTCGTAATATGGTTTTTGAATTCGGAGGGTGTTAGTTTTAAGTATGCAGCCTCTCCTACTTCTTTAGCTAGTATATCCACGATTTCATTATTATTTACTTGCCGCAATTTCCTTTAACCCAGACAATAACCTCTATAAACAAATGTCCAAGTTAGGAAAATCATCAATGAAGCTGATAGTTTATTTAATACACTTTGGACATTAATCAATACTATGTATTCGTTATTATTAGACAGTTTAATTATGCATTTAAGGATCATTGTGATAGCTATTGGGTAACTTTGATATAGATCGAAATATATTGGTCTATTTACGCTAATTCTCAAAATTTAAGTTAGGGATCATAAATAGTAAATCCTACTTTGTTATCCAACGTGGAACCACATTCTATAATTTATGAATATAAATATAATATAATAATATGTAAATATAAATATAATTTGTAAATGCTTAAATATTCTATAATTTTGCGATCAATTTTGTTCCAGATTTTCTTGAAACACAGAATTCTTAAAATCATTCTTTGTAACAGATTTTCTAAATATTAATACTGTGATTAGATGTTTATATTCTATAGAAAAGACTAGTATTAAGTCACTTGAATACACATATTCTTGAATCATGAAATTAACATAAAACTGTTGAATATATGGATGGATCCAGTAATTCTGGATAACATCTGGTATTTTATCCGTCATATTCATTGCATATTCATTTTGTTCATGACCGGTTTCGGATTTTCATACATCGTCAGAGTAAATTCACCAAGTTCCTGTAGAGAGTTCACTTAAACTTAATGTTTACGTTTTTACACTCACACTTGTTGCTTTGTTGTTATATATATGTTGGGAGGTGATAAGGTTATGTTATTATGTGTGAATGTGTTTATAATAATTCAATTTTTTTATAATAATTCCATTTGGCCGTTAAACACACACACACACATATTAACATAATCTTATCACCTCCCCACATATATAAAACCAACAAGCCAACACGTGTGAGTGTAACAGAAACATTTCGTTGAAGTGAACTCTCTACATGAACTTGGTGAATTTGCTCTGACGATGGATGAAAATCCGAAACCGATCAGGAACAAAATGAATATGCCTGCTACGACGGATAAAATATCAGCATAAAAAACTGTCCGTAAAAATTGCAGCAAATTCTGCATTCCATGTCTAAGAGAGGTTTCACAAGGTTCTGCGGATAAAATGTCTAACAGGTGTACAATTTAGAAAACGCAACCATAACTTGAAATATTTATTTTGTAAAATTTTCTAAAGGCCATAAAACTGGTTTGCCCATACAAAAAACATCTAAAATCTACTGCCGCCCTTATGGGGTGATCCTGTAATACGGTAAAGAAACTTCTGGGTCAGCGCCCTAATATTTAAGGATAAACAGATCTTAAAATATTCATATATTAACCAATTTTGGATTCTATATTTTTAGCATAGCTTTTCCAGTTAAGAGTTTTTCATCCATAATTAAACCTAGAAATTTTGCTGATCTTTTTCATTGGAAAATTCCATCAATTAAGTAAAGCTCTTTGGAAAAATTGAATCTTTATTTCCTAATGAATGGAACTAAAAGTGATTTTGTTTGAGATATTGAGAGACATTTTTGAAGCGCGCTTTGGTATTTAAATATTTTCCCATATTTTGTCCATTTTTCTAACAACTATTTTGGAGTTCTTGTATACATTATTCAATAGATTTCTTTGTTATAAAGATCCAAACGCCAACTATAATAATTTTACATTTTTGTAATATTTTTTAATGTTTAACATATACGGAATGTAATGTAATATCGGGGAGAGAATACTCCCATAGAGGTAATGTTAATGAATGACCCATCTGTTTTTCTCCTTTATTTTTAGGTATTCATTTCTTTTCAAAATTAAACAATTATATATAATATTTATCATATTTTTAATTGCATTTATTCATTTAATCATTTAAGAACAAATTTACTCTTGATAAACCCAAAATGGCTTTCTGGTAATATTTTATTATGTTTCAATCACCATTTTAATCTGTACTTAATATTCTTTCGCTCTATTGTACCCTGGAGAAATATGGGCATTTAATTAATTTACAGAAATAGAAAAACTGCAGCTGAAGTTTATTAAACAAATTGATAATATTAGTAAATTTATGCCAAACAGTTTCGTCCGTTTAGAAACACAGTCTTGTCCCATTAAAGGTCCAAGTATTTAAAAGTATGATTAGAATTACAATTAAAATACTAGAGATGCCTGCAACTGGTCTACCCCGCCCCGCATCTGCTTTTATCCTCTTTATGCTAGAGATTCTATTCCGTTTAACAGCATTTGATATAACTGGGTTACTCAGCTTAAAGAAATGTTGATCTCTGTAGGTGTTAGTTAGATGATCTTACTCCAATGAATCCCGCACTCATAAAATCTCAAATTAAAAATCTGGAACAAAAACTTTGGAAGGCCTGTATGGATATTTACCTATGTGATTGACCGTTGAGATATAGCACATTGTACTGCCATATAAGTGCAATACCTATCTTGGTCTGTTTCTATTAAAAAAATTCGTTTGATATTGCCACTTAGATTAGCCAATCTTAATAAGACAAATATCTATTTCAATGATTGTACGTATTCTTTTGATAGTTCCAATATGTGCACCTTATTTAAACTTAATGCTTCGGACTTACTATTACATTTTATTTTTTCTTGTCAGGTTTTTTAACCTTTCAGATCTTGGGTATTAGACAACATTAATATCAACAAATATAACTGATTCAGACAATTATATAAATCTACTAACTACCAAATCTGATAATCAAATCAATGCTTTTTTTGACTATATTAAACGATCTTTAAGAATAAGAAGTTTCCTATTGAATGAATAGTGTAATGTGATAACAAGAAGGAGTGATAACAAGAAGGAAAAGATATAATTTTTAAATTATAAAAATTATAACTAGCGGTGCCAGCCAGTCGCTATTATTCAGGTCAAGAGCCGCGGTTAGTGCACGGTCAAAGGGACCGCCAAAGACACACCGCTAAAACCCTTTCAACAAGAACCCTATCAAAAGGGTCATTATACGGTCAGTGTACAGAAGCCACCTGGCCGATATACAAGGGTCAACAAACACTCAAAAGACCACCTGGCTACAGTCTTTTGATAACCGCCATCATCTGTTGCCACACTGGTCACCGACCTATTCAAGACCTAGGGTCAACACACGGCAAGAGATGTTTTAGTGTGACTCGTAATTACACACTTGTCAATGTGTGAGTGATGCCAATATAAACGTCTCCCACCGGAAGAGGGGATGAGTATTCTTCAATATTTTATCAGCGTTTCATCAGGGTTCTACGAGTGATATACGACATCAGTTCATACATTGCGAGCGCGTCCCTATCTAAGGTTTTAAACATATATTTATTCATCAATCATTATAGTTGTGCATTCTAGTTACCATTTAATCATTTTAAATTAATTTTAGTTATATCTTTTCAAACGTTTAAATTATTGTTAAAATATATATCTATTTTCGTAAATTAGTAGTTCATATTCCGAGTAACAACTCTCTAAAAATCTCTAACTCCCAACCATTCATCGCATGATAACCCTCTTCAAGACATCTGATTCCACTACAATAGTAATTTTTTGTTTCTGATTTATATTCTCGAGTAAAGTTCATATTTTTTTATTTATTTATAGATTGAGTCTAAATTATGTATTCATAAAAATAGGTATATTAGTGTTATTTCTTTATTGTAACTACTCATGTTTACTATTATTATTATTATTATTATTATAATTATTACTACCTTTATTAATACTAAGTTTTTTATTATTTAGTTCTAAAAAGCCATTGACTTCCCTGTTTTCTTGTTTAAATAACAAACAAAAAATGGTAATTTATATTTCAGTTAACTGTCAGTTTTATGTTTTTTTTTTTAATTAGTAATTGCCTTCTGTGATTATTTTACATATATGTCATACTGTGTCTTATATGTATTATTATATTTATGTATTGTCAAACTGTATGCTAAAGGAGTAATCCTAAAAGCATTATGTACTAAATAAATAAATAAAATAAAATTCTTTCGAGTAGTTTCAGCAATAGGAGGAAGGAGCAAGAAGTGGGGGGGGGGGTGTGTGATAAGAATCACACAACTATTTTTACTGGGCTTCAGTAGGGGAGAAAATAAATAGTTTTTCACATCGTTTGGAAATACCCCTCCCCCCACGTAAACAAATCATTTCAATAATACCAATTTTGCGGGGCCGGTTAGATATTCAGACATAGAGTAGGATATATTATTATCCATCTTCGGGGTTGTGTTTGCATGTTGTGTAATAACTTTATTTAATTCGTTTATTGTAAAAGTTTTGCATGGGAAGTTATTTATAATTGTATTTAATATCTTCAATATGGTAGTATGGAAATGGAATTAAATTTTGAACTCTTACGATTCTACATTTTAGAGATATTCATATATATATACATATATCACATAGATTCATCGCTAGAAACATGTTTTCATACCCAAGCGATCTCACAAAACAGTGTATTTTCAATAAAAAATCATTTTTTTCTAAAATTACAATCACAATATTTTTACTTTCTCTTACTCCTGGTAAGAGGAAGTATTGTAATCGTGTCAAATTTTCGATATCGAGTTTTCACCGGAAATATCCGTTTTGAGGTCCCCTGAGTCCAAAAAAGTGGTTTTTAGCAAATGGTCTGTGTGTGTGTGTGTGTCTGTGTGTGTGTATGTATGTGAACAGCATAGCTCAAAAACGAAAAACCGTAGAAAGTTGAAACTTGATATTACGTTTAGGTATCACCATGGGATCTGACGGTGCGTTATCTGTCAAAATTCCTCAACCGGAAGTACCACTTTACTAGTTGACTTTTTTACTTTTTTGCGTTTTTCTCAAAAATGGCTCCAAGGATTTTCTTTAAACTTGATACATCAACTACATACAAGGAGCTACAACTTTATTTGAAACATTTCTCTGGGAAAATTGATTTAAGGGCCCTTCTGGGGAGGGGTGGGGTTAGGTTACCCTCTAAAGTGCTATTTCAGGTTATTACACAATTCGGTCATTTAAATAATGTTAATTAGAATTAAATATGTTGTTGAAATTCCGAGTTTGAGAAAAATCGGAAAACCGGAAGTGCTTTTGTTTTAACACTTTACTAAATATGATTTTTTCACTTTTTCGCGATTTTCTCAAAAATGGCTCCGACGATTTTCTTGAAACTATACATATAAACTAAACATTCAAAGATCTACAACTTTTATATAAAATATTTCTCTGGGAAAATTCATTTAAGGGCACTTTTAGGAGACGGGTAGGGTTACAGCTTCCTCTAAAGTGGTATCATACTTGATTATACAACTCTATCATCCAAATGAAATTAATTAGAAATAAATAATTGGCCAACATTCCGGGTGTGAAGAAAATCAGTAAACCGGAAGTGCGCTTTTACTGAATAGTTTTTTCAATTTTCGACAAATTTCATTAAATTTGGTACACAAACTATAAAATTTGTCAATTATAACTTTGAAAACTGGAGTAAGAGAAAGTTGTGTGAGCGTTTCACACCAGATTTTTTCCTCATACAGAAAGTAAAAATAAATAAATAAATAAATAAAAGTTATTCAGATTGATTTTAATTAAAATTTAATTCTTAATTTGTTATTCTGAATATTAATTTAGATTTCATTATATTCTTATTCTGAATTTGTGTTGTGCTGAGGATAAAAAAAAAAAATTGTAATTTATTAATGGAGTTATATTAATAAATTAAGTGCTCTTGTACCTTGTTTTTACGTAGAATTTTCTCTTTTTCCTTCTTTTTTTAAATTAAATCTTTTTTCCTTGCTAATTATTCCTAAGAGGATAAGTCTACTCTAATTTGATTTTTTGATTTTTTAATTTGAGCCAAAAAAACAAACAATGCATTGTCTGTGAAGATGTTATAAGGAAAGGTGAGAATACTGAAATGTTAATATTGATAAATACAATAAATAAATACGTACAAAGAAAATGGAGAAGTAAAGAAATTGAAAGTTTGAGATGTCTGAGATCTTGTGTGTTTAGAAAAAAATTTTTATCTAAATAGTTTGGTAAAATATGTTCCATTAAGTTATCAATTATTAGGAAAGATTTAGATTAGCGATGAAGATGAAGTTGAAGAAAATGCTAAGACTTGTTCGACTATTCACAACTGTACAGGAGATGTGACAGACGTAACAGTGTTTGGGGAGAGCAAGTATGTGAGAGGTACAGAAATAAGTTGGATTACGCAAGCAAGTGTGAAAAACTTGTTATGTTAGAGAGCAAAGAGTTGCTTGGTTGCTTGGTGATGGTTTTGAACTGGCTGAAGAAGATGAACTAAGGGTAATCTTTCATGCGCACGCACACCAGTTGGTTTAGAGTGTCATCAAACCGTTCTCTGCCTTTCCTTCTCACCCACAATTCCATAATAACTAAGTTTTGTCAAGGGTGGTAGTTCATCAACTGTGGTACTATAATGCCACTACTACCCCCGGCCTCTTGTTATTTTAGAATCTCCTCAAGACACATATCATTTATAAATAGGGGATGAATCTTCCACCCACTGAACAGCCCCCCCCCTTTCTATCTTAACACAGCTTTTATTACTTCTTTCTCATGTCCTCTTCTACTAAGACATGAATCTCTCTATAAACTCTACGATGGCCAAGGTTAAGAAATCGTATCTATACATTACCTATCTCCAATCTTATCCTTTAATTAGAAGCTATATAGATGTGATGGATGCAAGAAACTTGAAATAATATTAAATTTTAAATAAATCTAAATTATCAAAATATGTTGCAAAAGGGCCAGCCAGGTATAAAGACAGTTATTCGTACGGTTCAAGAACAATTATGGCATTGTACTGTACTACCCCTTCTTCTCACAGGGGAGGAATTGAAACAAAGAGAAGAGATATTTTAAGACAGACTCGTTCTAGCTGCCAAAGTGAAAACATCAGAGCCAATATCAAGTTTTAAGAGTTTATTCCATTTAAATTATAAGCATATTGTTGTTAACTTAATTTCTCTTAGAGAATATATTGTATATTCTCTTAGAGGTTTTAAACTACCAGGGTGTTCTTAATTATTCTTGCATTCTATCTCAAGCAAACATACAAGCCCTTTTCGCTAAAACGCTACGCCACAAGCTACCTATACCCACATCCACACCATTACATTACATAGATATTTGTAGATGTTGCCTCTTATAGTTGGAATATCCCATTTTTTTACATAACTAATTATCCACAAAATTTTTCATCCAAAACAATAGGATTATTTGAATGTTTGTAAATCAGGTAATCCTTTTTATGCTGGGGAATAAGTAATCAATCCGAAGGAGCGAAAAAAATCCCGGTTTGTACCCAGAATTCAAAGTGAATTCCAAAGAAATCATATTGTTTAGACATTTAATATTATGTTTTTGGTGTTGGTTACGACCGCTGTATTCAAAATTGTAAATTGGATGTTGAGGTCACTGACCGAACCTCAACATCCATTTTACAACATTTAATATTATGAAATATTTTGGTCCACTTGAAATTACGCTAGCAGGAATTTGATGGTTTGTAACTTTTATGGATTATAAAAGGGGATTTTAAAAGAACCTATATGAAAATGTTACAATGAAATTAAAGCTAATGAAATGTAAATCCGAACAAATAGAAATGATAAAGAATGATTTCAAGGTTTAAAATTAATTCATGAAGAATATTTGTAACCGAAATTTATTTACAGCCGGAATTCTTTGACTGGGAATGATGGCATCCTGGTTTCTTTATATGATGTTAATGTTTTAATGTTTTTGTTGTTTCTGCCTCTGATGTGAATACAAAAATATATATGCCAAAGTAAACTAATTATTATGGTCAACCATACCGAAATAAAAATGTTAATTTCCATAAAAACAGAGTAAAATTCAATCAGCGTAAAGAATTTTATTATTTAAACCGGAAGTTGGAAGTTATTCCAGATAAAAACATGGGGAATTCCATTTTCAATCACAGATTTAATTTATAAAGTGATAAGTTCTTAGAGACAAAAGTTACTCTGCTACTAGAGCAGGGTTAAACATCTACAGAAAATCTAAAAAAAAAAGAACTTGAACCAATCATATTGAAATAAAAAATAAAGTAAAGCAATGCCTATTTTTTCAGCCAGGCTATATGTCCAAGGAAATACCAGTCATATGTCCTGCATAGAAGCAGACAGCAATCTACTTTACTATATTAATTCAAGATCTTTTAGGCTATTCATATGGAAAACACTTATGTGAGACCGGGTCAATGGGTTGCTCTAAGCCCATACACTTCATCTACTCAGTATTCAAGGCGACACAAATCTGAAGGAGTTCATTGCAATATGAACGAAACATCGGTTCATAGCAAACCATTGACGACGTCTTAACACGAAAATCTTATACTGTGTAATAGGATAGGAAGAGAGGGATCCTAAGTAGCCCAGTGAGACTCTCAATTTTTGTGTGTCTCTCTCTCTCTGCATTAGACCCCACTCTTCAGATCCTATTACATCAACACAAACTGCCAGGATTTTGCACGAATATAGAAAGAGGTAGAGAGAAATTTAGAGTGAGTCAAGAGAAAGGTAGTAGTTGGTTGCTGCCGCATTGTAACTGCTGCGTAAACTGTTGAAAGACGCTCACCTGTAGGGCTTGCGCAGCTGTATTTAAACAGATTCTCCCACTCTAGTCTGGCCTAAGTAGCGAATTAGACTCTCAATTTGTGTGTGTGTGTGTGTCTCTCTCTCTGCTTTAGATCCCTCTGTTCGGTTTCTATTACATGTATTATATTAGCTCATTTTAATAATCAATTAAAATCCATGGCCAAGATCGGAAATCGAACCCAGTACCACAAAACAACTCAGTTTTGCACCATTCACCTATCGTGACGCCTGTTAAACTTTATGGTGATTTGATCACCATAAGTAGTAAATCGGATTGGAAGTATGGCATCTTTGGTCAATACTACTGAAAAAATCCACATAAACTTTTACAATGGAAACTGAATTTAAATGAAATACTCATGGTTAAACAAAACCAAAATTTACAAAGCCCCTATTGTTCAACTATTAAACGAAACTGAACTAGACACTAAAAATTATTTCAAGGGACGGTAAAAAAATCAACAATCAAAACAATCAAAGAGTAAGCCATTGTAAATGAAATATGACACACAAGCCAGCTGTCTGACTGATGCTCCGAAATGAATAATTATTTTCTTTGAGTACCTATAAAATATCGGTAGCTCTCTTTTATTAGAAAGTGTTTCCAAAAAAAATTTAGAAAAAATAAAAGAGTTAAAATTATTAATCTAATTAATGATTTTTTTAAAAACAAAAGATTTTGAATAATTTTATAATGGACGATACTCTTATTTTAGATAAATTGATGAATTCTATGATAACAAATGGTAAGAGAAAGTAAAAAAAAAAAAAAAAAATAGACCAACTTATCTTCTTATGTATTATAAATCTACAAGATATGACAAGAAGAAAAGTATAATGATTAATTTACATTCTCAAGGCTCAAGAATTATGTAAAATAAAAATCCCCCATTTCTTAAACCACTACATCAGTCTGTGGTTTCGCAAGACTTCACGTTTTATTCAAAACATAACCAGTACAATAAGATTCTTCAGTTTATAATTTAAAAGTCACAATCTGTCATCAAATACAATCGTTTATATATACATATACATGGACAAGTTGAATTTTATATATTACTTACTCTTACCCAGTAAGAGGAAGTACTGTAATCGTGTCAAATTTTCGATATCGAATTTTCACCGGAAGTACACTTTTGAGGTCCCCTGAGTCCAAAAAAGTGATTTTTTTTTTTAGAAAATAACGTGTATGTTTATGTGAACAACATAGCTCAAAAACGAAAAGTTGCAGAAAGTTCGAACTTGATATTCCATTTAGCTATCACCATGAGATCCGACAATAAGTTACGTTTGTGTCAAACTTTTATTTGAAACATTTCTCTGGGAAAATTCATTTAAGGGCACTTTTTCAGGGAGGGATAGGATTAGAATTTCCTCTAAAGTACTATATCAGTTTACTAGACAATTCTATCATCTAAATAATATTAATTAGAATTAAATATATTGTGATTAATTAAATGTGATTAATGAATTAAATGTGTTGTTAGAATTAAATATGAGTTTGAAGAACCGAACGATTTTCTTTAAATTAAATACGGCACATATAAAGAGCTACAACTTTTATTTGCAACATTTCTCCGAGTAAAGTATTAAAGGAGGCTTTTTGGTGGCGGGGAGAGTTTTACGTTTTTCTCCACAATGCCATCTTAGATGATTATACCATTCTACCATCTAAAAAAAATTAATTAGGAATAAATAGTTTTCTAAAATTGCTAGTTTCCAGAGTAAACTAAAAGTGGGTTTTTACTGAACAGTTTTTTTTTCAGTTTTCGCGATTTTCTCCATAAAAACACCGAGAACTATAAAATACTGACTATAAAATTTGTCAATTACAATTTTATAAAATACAGTAAGAGAATGTTGTGTGAGTGTTTCACAACAGATTTTTTTTTTAATTAGAACGGGATATTTATTTTTATTTGTCCCCTTAATATGATGCGTCTTTTGTGTCTAACTTAAGCCAGTTTTCCTATTTTTTTTGTACATGAGAAATAAACAATTTTCAAGAGATTATTACGAACTGAGCTCTAGTGAGAATGAGGTTAAGCACGTATTTCCAAAACGCGAGTAATAAGTACAATAACCGGAAGGTAAAGAAAAAAAATCAAATGAAAAGATCTTTATGTTAAGGGAATGTAAGAAAATTCATAATTTGGAGCAGAATACTTCGCCAATGACGTAGTTATTTTCTCATAATGAAGAGTTTCTCGGAATATGTCCGAAAATAAGAACTAAAAATATTGAATCAATTTTTCTTTTTCTTTTAATTTATTTAGAACTAAACATAAATAAGTATAACAATAAAAATAATAAAAAATATTCAATTTATTGAAGTTCACAGCTTTAATGGAAGCAAGAAGCAGGAAAACTTGGAAATTTTAAAGTATTAGTTTCGATGAAAAATTGGACGGTTGGCTGGTAAGAGGAACGAGGAACCGTTAGCAACAGACAAAAGACTAGGCCAACTCTATTGTAAAAAACCGAGAGTGTGAGGTGATGCTTGTACATATATAAGAGTGAAAGGAAGATAGTCATTCCTCAAGAAGTCTTTTTCCGTTATAGACACATCGTTATTTTCACTGCTCTCTGTCCGTTTATCTATTCTAGATTTATATTTAATTTAGCTCTTATTTATGTATAAATATTTAATATCTATCTAGTCATTAAATTAATTGTCTTTAAATGTGGTTAAATTCTAATTTTTAACTTTCTCTCCAAATTGTCATTATCTAAAGCAGTTCCAATTAAAATATATTTTAAATTGAATAAAACCTCTCGTGACTTGATATGCATCTATTTTATACATACATATATTTATCTAGGACGGCAACCATCATCACGTTATATTACAGCCAAAGCTGGTCATTCCTCAATTACATGTTTAAAATTGCAATGGATTAACCAGAAATTGTATTGCCTAAATACGAGTATATCTTGAGTTTATTCAAATATCTTACGTCAATTCCTCTAACCTAACCTCTTACATCATTCTAAATTATTTGCAACTAGTTATTATTTACTTTAAATTTATGTGATGCATTTATGCAAAATGATTGTTAAGAAACTGAACTTTAATGGTTATTTTTTTTGAAATACCAAAATTACAGTGCCCATGCAGAGTGTATAAACTGAATTTGGTTTGTGCAAGTCTGTGTTATCACACTGTTTTTTTTGATAAAACATCCTGATGATGGGGGAACGCCAGAAACTGGTCGACGACTATAAAAAAAAAAAGAAGCAGGCTATCACTTAAAATATTCTCTGATGCATTCCAGTTGTGCGGAATCAACCACAATAGCATTTATAAAACAGTTTACCTGAAATATGAAACCTTGTAAAATGTACGAAGATAATTGTTATGGTTCATTCTTCAGAGTTGGAAAGCTCAGGATATTTTCCGTGATAGTATGCTTCTTTTTGTGGTTTCGGAGGTTCGCTGCTTTTTGTCCGACAGTGTGATTACATATATATGCACAGAGCAAATTTTGTTGTATCAACAAAAATTTGAGTATATCAACTAAATTTGTTCAGTGTAAATCTATGTTATCGCACTGTTTGACAAATGCATCCTGATGATGGGCGAACGCCCGAAAGCGGTCGATGACCACCAAAAGAAGCAGGCCATCACGGAAAATATCTCTGAGATTACTTTCTGTTAATTTTTCATAAAGAGATCAACATTCATTTTATCGCAGTGTTCTATTTCTCCAATTATTTTCCCGAATATTTTGAATTACCTGAAAACTCGGTTAAAATAAAAATTACTTTCGCAATTTAGGATTCATTCTTTCTTAAATGTGATGCTCCAACGCATTTTGTACAAAAAGCTTGCATCATATTTCATCAACACACAAAATAAAATTAAAAAATATGTATATAATAGAACAAAACAAAAACAAAAAAATCAAAAATATAAAGAAAGCCACTATATCCTTACTGATTGACACACTGAATTATATTCACTAAAACAATGTAGTGTAAACCAGGTCAATATGCCATAGAATACAATGTTTTTTTATTTGTTATTGATATATGTACTAAACAATAGAGGGAATAGCAATTGCGTTTCTTCACTATACGATAATACTAATAAGTCGGCAAAGCCATAGCAGATCCAGCTCCCATACAGCATACACTAGGCGCGGCTGAGTACCACTTGTTGGGCTCTGTATGAAATATGAGCTGTACGCAGGTGGTTTTATCCACTAGTCAGTCCCTCTTTCATTGTTGTTGCACAACAAAATGTTTTACACCAGTCTTTGTTTTATAGTATAAAAGTTGCATTTCATTTCTTTCTATTCTAAAGACAAAATGCCAACATGATGGTTTGATCAGTTTATGTAAAATACATTCTTGAATTTAAGAAATCCTGTCTAAAAGCATTAATGTTCTTTTTTTTTAATGGTAACTTCCTAAATTCTTCCCTGTTAGCAAACATTTTATCTCTGGCAGAACAAATAAAGGTAATTTTTGTTTAAATTTATAACATTTTTAAATTTCATTAATGACGTACTGTAGAAGTTAATAGAAATAATTATATTTTTATTCTATTTTATTTAAACTGCAACCATTGTTTGATGAATTTTTTCTCTTTTATTGATTGAATGGAATTTTAAAATAATAAAAAAATCTGGTGGTGTGAAAAGCTCATACGACAATGCATTTCCTAATACAATATTTTATTAATATAATGACAAATTTTCTTTAAACTAATCGAATTTTACTAATTTGTCTTGAAATAATTAAAAAATGGTGGACGGACAAATATCTATCCTAGAGGTGTAGAAAAGGTTATACTGCGATCCTGAAGAGAGCGTCAATAATTTGAGTCAAAAAACAGGGTGTACACGGAGTAGAGGTTGAAACTTTGGGAGATGATTCAGCAGCTCAAATGCAAAAAAAAAAAAAATTCTATTCACTCTGGTTCGATTCTCAATAGTGTCCAAGATATTTGCATTTTTAACTTTTCCGTTGATATTCCCGTTTTTCACCATAAAAACGGTTATAACTTTTCTATCCTTTATCCTACAACAAATCTGTTTATTCCAAACGTAAAAGCATTAAATTTCTGTTGGTTCCGCAGAGCTGGAAAGCATCAGAGACATTTTCCGTGGTAGCCTGCTTCATTTTGTGGTCATCGACCGGTTTCGGGCGTTCGCCCATCTTCAGGATGCGTTTTTCAGACAGTGTGACAACACAGACTTGCACAGAGCAACTTAGTTTTCACACTCCAATTTTCAACGCCCAAAACCATTCGATAACCACAAAATGAAGCAGGCTACCACGGAAAATGTCTCTGATGCATTAAATTTCCTATAAATTTGCTTAACCCAGAGTCTTAAAAACGTTTCTTATAAACCATGAAAATTTTACTTTAATGTCTAAAAAAATTTGTTCTCGATGATTTTTGGTTAAAATTTTCAACTGCATTTTTTCAATGATCAATAATTCAAGGAGTTACCCAAACTACAAAAATTTACGCATTTATTATGAGCTTCAAGATCATATGGATTTTTTTTTTTTAAATATTACCCTACCCCGCGAACAGAGGGAAGTAAGTGCAGAAAACTGGGAAGTTGCGTAACCGACTTTTAACGGATATCAAATTATTAATTTCCTCGTATGTCAATTTTTGGAGAAGGAACAAAAAGAAAATAATTATTTTAGTTAAAAATGCAAATATCTTGGACACTATTGAGAATCGGGCCAGAGTGAATAGTATATTTTTGTTGTTGCATTTGAGCTGCTGAATCACCTCCTGACGTTTCGACCTCTGCTCCATGTACACCCTATAAATATATGTAATAAGTAAATTGGAGAAATGATACCTTGACATAAAGAGCAGGAGGAAACTACCCAATGGTATAAAACATTCTATGGAATGCCGTATGATGCTTAATGAATAACAAAGGATATCTCCACTGGGTCAATGCTTGGAGATTTGATAATAATAGTAGTATAGGCGGCATGAGACTGTACAAATGGATTAGAGAGGCAATGAGAGAGGGGCGATATGGTATTTGAGATATTTTGTTTGGGTGAATTGTCATACAAAAGGATTGTTTTGATCAACTATCTGTCCAATTAGTTTGGAACTGGACATCTGAATAGTTTGTATATTAATTTGTAGCTTTGGCTGAACCTCATATTTACAGTCTGCAGGTCTACATAGGTTTGAGAATCGTAATATATAAAAGACTTTTCAATTCAACAGTGTTCGTCTTCTGAGAAATCATTAAGAAGTTTGTCTTTTAAGTCGTATTGTCGGTTCCACGAGAGTCGTTTATCTATAACGAACCAACACAGTGCACCAGATCTATAGAGTAATGCTGTTGAAGGAGACAGGAACAATGCCGGAGAGCTATATAACATTTAATGAATAACTGCCACAGAACAGCCCAAAATCATGTTTGCTGAAGAGGTTTTGAATGAATGTGATTGGTTTATATTTTTGCAGTTAGCATTTCAACTTTAAAGGAGAACGTGATAGTCGTTCTCGAGAAAATTAAAAAAAAAAAAACTTATTGTGTAAAATCGCAGTTCTGGTTAACATATTGTCTTCAAATTTGGAATTCTAGCAATGATTCTAATATACGAGGCATGTCCAGTAAGTAAGTGTACTGAATTTTTGTAGGTTACAAAAATTTTTATTTGAACAAAAAAAATTACCTGGTTACATTAGTACATATGTAAGCTATTTTTCGACATAGTCACCATTCCTCTCAATGCAGGTGGTGAACAGGGGTGTTAATTTTTTGATGCCTTCCTCGAAGTAGTTTCCCGCCAACCCCTTCGTCCACTTCTCCACCTCCCCTTCACCTCCTCGTCGGTTGAAAACCTTTTTCCACCCATGTGCAGCTTCAGGGAGGTAAAGAGATAGTAATCTGAAGGTGCTAGGTCAGGGGAATGCGCGGAATGCACGAGGCAAGCAGTTCCTTCGTGGCGTTGGCCGTGTGTGGTCTGGCATTGTCGTGCAGCAGGCAGACTCCCTTTGTCAGCATGCCTCTCCTTTTGTTCTGAATCGCCCTCCGCAATTTTTTTTAGGGTCTCACAGTATCTTGCAGAGTTGATGGTCTCCCCTTGAGGCATATATTCAATTAAAATTATGCCTTGACAGTCCCAAAACACGGATGCCATGATTTTCTTGGCTGAAATTGTGGTTTTGAATTTTTTGGCGGAGGGTGAAGAGGTGTGACGCCACTGTTGAGACTGCCTTTTGGTTTCAGGTGTGTAGTGTGCAACCCAAGTTTCATCTCCAGTAATGATGGAGCGGAGAAATTCATCTCCATGGAGTTTGTAGCGTCTCAAAAACTCTTGCCCGGCCTCCACTCGATTCAACTTGTGTTGGTCTGTCAGCTGTTTTGGGACCCACCTCGCGGACAGTTTCCGATATCCGAGGGTTTCTGTGATGGTTTCGTGTAGCAGAGATCTGGAGATTTGCGGAAACATCGCAGAAAGTTCATCCACAGTCATCTGCGATCGTCACGGAGCGCATTTTCGATTTTTTCGTCTCAAAAACTCTTGCCCGGCCTCCACTCGATCAACTTGCGGGAGATTGGATTGACATTTTTCACGAAACGTATTGTCGCGTCGACAGTTCTGAACGTACTGACCTCGAACCGGTCTCGTTGCAGAGGGGAGGAATCAGGCTACACGATAGTGTAGCCAACATGTCGAAAACAAAATCCCTCCGGTCATGAGAGCCTCAGTATACTTACTTGCTGGACATGCCTCGTATATTAATATTATAGAGATGGCAGAACCATACATTATACTGAAGTGGTACTTTGGAGGAAAGCTTAATATTACTGTTCCTCCAGAACCACTCAGAAAAAACAACTTTGTCGAGAAAATGTTTCTAATAAAAAACTGATACATATTTAAGAGAGTAGATGGTATACGAAAAAGAAAATCGTTGGAGCTGTTTCTAGAAAATCGTAGAACACTGAAATAAACGATTAAGTAAAGTCATATTTCCAGTTGATTTTTGACATATGCGATGTTGAGGGCTTCGACTGAATACCAAGTTTGAGCTTTCTACGACTTTTCTTTTTTTTTAAATATTTTCTTCACATACACCAAACTGTAGCTGAAAACTTTTTTCGCACTCTGGGGACATCAAACGTATTTCTGGAGAACACTCAATTAAGAAAAATTTGATTGCCATATTTCCTCTAACTAGGAGGAAGCCGTATGTGAAAAGTATGTGAAACATCTACAGTGGGGAAGTGAATGACTTTTCTGTTAAGGTAATTATTACAACTCTTATTTTAAAATTTTCAACAAACGTATTTTTTTTCTAAAGGTTTAATTAGGATTATATTTAAATAAATATGTCGCATATTTCTACGCGAATTAATAACGGAGGGGACAATTAGTTGTGGGACCCCGCCTTACTGTATTTGAAATCTGACTGGTCACACGGTTGATCCAGTCTCATTTCTTAATATTCTATTTATATGAGAATTCATGCTATTTTTTATTTGTTTTATACTACATTATAATTAGTGCCTTGCACAATACTGCATTGATAAAAGGATTATGTTGTCTAACATGTGTGACCGAGTAAGCCGCGCATTCCCCTCATTGGGTGGACCCATCTCAGTGAATTCAATTCCGTCATACTGTGATAGTTAATTTTTTGCTTCTGGCCACTGACGCCATCTTGTATACTACAACACATGCTTTTTAAATCGGAACTCAACTTTATTGCAGCTCCAAGCAGCTAATTCTCACAACTGAATCTAATTTTACTGAAGACAACTCGTCACAAACATCTTCAAGAGGAGTTATTGCAACTTCGCAATTTAATTCTTTATCAGGTTGGGACGCCAAGGCTGTTGGTAAGCAGTTATTTGGTCCTTTCCCATCCTAATTTCCTCTAATTATTATTATTATTATTATCATTAATGCCAATATCTACTTTAACATTCTTACTTTACTAGCTGAGGACTTGGCAACCTTAAAGAAGCATTTTAAAATATTGCATACATTACTGTAATCATCAACTCAATTGGAACAATCCAATTTGCATCACTGACAACTGAAAGTGTGATTCATTATTTAATCTTTTATATTAACTCATTTAAGGAACTAGTACCAGTTGAATTTAATAGCGGAATAACACAGCCTTACTCAACAGTGTGGCCAGTCAGATATAGCACTTCCTCTCATTTCTCGTCCTTCTCGATCTTCACATCCAGGTATTTCTTTTGGTTAACTAAACTCTTTTTGCATGTGCTACATTAACTTCTGCCAGCACCTATTTCAAGGGTGTATAACTTTATCATATGATCCTTATATTGGAGTTGTTTAACTTATTACAAGACATTGTGGCAGTTTAAATACATTATTTTTTTGTAGTAATTCATAAAGGTGTATTTCCTTTTATTAACATTGCTCTATTCTTTGTTTAGAGCTGGTCCTCCATTGATTAGAAGCTGGATCGTGGGGCTTGTTCTCGCAACCATAGCTCCAGACGCCAGTACCTATGACTTGCATGTGATCTACATCACTATCCAGGCCATTACCAGTGCGTTGAACAACAACGTTGCCCTCTGAATACCAGGAATCGGGTTATCACTGTAATTTACGTGTAGTAACGGAAATAAAATAAATGTACAGTTCAAAAGAAAAATTCGTAACTTATTCTTATTACCCCGTCTACCTTAATCCCAATCTTTAGCAAGTAGAATAATTCCCAATAAATATTCCACAAAATATTTTGGGGATTATAATTGCGGGACTACCAGATAAAAACTATTTGAACTTATGTATCTGACCTACATTCTTTGGCATTGCCTTTTTGACCACAGGAAAACTTATAAAGGCATTTAAAATTAAGTCTAAATCATAGTTATTCTCCAATGATTAAATATTTCCAGAAAAAAAGGTTTCAGATAAAAGTTACAGGTTTGTTATATTTAATAGGGAGTTTTTTATATTTAACCACAATTATTTTGTCTTATTCATTCAAACTCCAAAACATGTGGTTTCGATCTCGATTAACAGGTTCCTTAGTTTAGTAATAATAACTATTATGGTCTTATAATAGTAATAATAATGCTTAGGCTTGTCCAGGAATAGTAAACTGATAACGACAAGAATAACTTGATTTGTGATCAATATAAACAAGATAAGCTATCCAATCGACTGCACTCCTATTGAATTATACGCTGCATCAAGTTTATCATGAGGTTAAGCCTTATGGATGCGGGCTTCTGGAGATGCTTTTGGAAAATCAGCCAACCAATTTAATAAGGAGAATTAATTATATATTCCTATAAAAAAAATAATTTAGTTTTATGTATTTTCCAACTATATAACAAATTTTAACAAGATAGACAAAACTTTTTCTACAATAATGTAAGTGATATTTTCATTAAAATCAACGAATAAAGTAGGTTTTGTGATGGATGCAAGAAATTATATCTATTTTATTTAAAGAAAATGATGATATGAGAGAAAAATGCAAGCTCGTTGTCAAAAGGGTATACGCAGGTAGAGGACTACAGTTACAGAAAGAGTTCAAAGAACCTGGTTAGCTTTGTCTTTTAGAGTTCATGAACTTGGTTAGCATTGTCTACCCTTTCTCACAGGGGAGGATTTGAACTATGAAGAGAAGGCATTCTTTCAAGAACAGTCTGCATTCTGCTGTCAAACAAGGACAGTCTGCAACAGACACTCTTCAGAACACTTATCTTTCGCTCTCTTAGCAACAATACCAGTCATAAATTAAAACATAAGAGTTTTGCACTTAATCTAGATAAATAATTGATTTATAAACATTAATAGTTGTGATATTATAAAAGTACTTAAATTCACTTAGAGAATAATATATTTATTTCAAAACAGTGGTGATCTTTTACTTCTATCTCTTCCTCAAACTTACACACAAACCCTTTACAAAAACCGCTCAAGCCAGTACAAGCTACCACTACACTACAACTCATCACACCAATAACATTTCAGTTTTTATTTCTAAGAGTGATGTATACTTTTTCGTCTTTCTAGATTAAACACAATGTTGTGACCATTTATTTTTTTTTTTTGAAAAGTTTAAATAAAATGGCTAAAATTTATTAACAATATTAATAAAGTTCTCAAATAAAATGTTTCTCCAATTATTATTATTATCAGATTAAAGTACCACTTTATTAAATATCAGCTAGTAAACGTAACATAATATTTTATAAACTTTCTGTACGGTAACCTTTTTCTGCATTCATTAGAAAAGATTTTTTTTAAGTTTACAAAATCTAGGTTAGTTTAATTATTAATAACTATAAAGAAAAACACAGCTACAGACCAGACAGCTTCCTACCGCTTAATGAAGTAAGAAGAAGATAAATAAAAAGTTGAAATATAAAGAATATTCAATAATTTTTTTCTTTCTTTTACAATGAAATCTAAAAAAATCTAACAAGAGGATTTTCTAAGTCAGTGTGTTTTAAAGAAAAGAATCGTATTAAACATTTTACTAAAAAAATAAGAGATTTACAAAATTCGTCTCTGATATATATATATAACATTAAGAAGGGAAAATTGTTAGCGAGAATAAAACAAGAAGAAAGGAAAACAAATTTACGATGTGTTCTGTTTTATAGAGAAGACATGATTGGACGATGGGGGCGGGGGCGGTGGCAAAAACTTCCAGCATAAAAAAGTGGAAGAATAGGGAAAAGAATGGGGAGGGGGGGGATGTAAAGCCACAGGATGTGGAAGAGAGGATCAAGAATACTTTCTTCATGAAGAGTGATATCATGAATATAATATCTTTGATCCTTAAGATTTGTTTGATCCTTATTCCTCTGTAGGGAGTTGATTTCCCTTGAGATTCGTTACAAATTATATGTAACTGTCTTATCGTTTCTATCAATAATGATATCATTTTCTATTTTATAATGATACATTTTTCTAATGATTACCACTAACTTAAATCCTCTATATTTACAAATATTTCCCCCTTAGGTGATATTTTTATATATATAGATTTATAATTATATTGTTTTTTATGCAATTATTATGAACTAATTAAAAAAAACAATTAAAATGACGGAATCAGATCAGTTCATGGAACGCAGAGGTCCAGGGGATTCGCGTCCAGCTGTGCTGCACTTCTTGCTCAAGGAGTGTCTACAGTTCATTGTCCGGTGCTGTCTGTAACTAGAGAATAGTGGACTGAGAAGGCTCTAACTTCTCTAGCATTCGGAACTGATTATTATTTTAAAAAGTGTAGAAATAATCCTACGATAAGATCACAATTTCCCTGTTTAAAATGATTCAGAATAAATTAATAAATAAAAAAATAATCTAAAGTGAAACGCCGACAATTTTTTGTTACTATTTCCACTTAAAATAAAACTGATTGGGTCTAGCAGGCCATGGAGTACTACGCCTGTCGTACAAATATTTTTATTGAGGGCTCGTGCAGTACACGCCACTCAGCTGCAGGTCCACTACTAACTAATAGCTCTACTGTTCGCATCAAGACAACCACAAGACAACACGCGTGAAGATAAGACATTAGTTGCCCATAAAGCTGTAAAACTGGTGACACGCCGGTAACATATTGCAATCTAGAAAATGCCTAGCCCTGCTGAGATTTCTATAAATCCCTTTTTAAAATAAACTATCTCGTAACAATGTAATTTTGTACGTGCCACAAATATATTTTAAAAAATTGATTTAAACATCTTTTGAAATTTTTTTTTAAAACTTGAAAAAATTTAGTGAATTTGTACTTCTGTGGTGCAAATCTTGGAACTTCGAAAGATCACATTTTCATGAAACAAACTAGTTCAAGTGTTGTAGCTATCTAATCTTCAAGCTATGTATTATGACTATGTTGCATTCAGTTAAACTATTCCTCTGTTAATTTATCACCTAAAATTATTTGAAATGCTTCTGCTCCTGAGTTACACTCCTGAGTAGAGGAAGGGGTATTTTTTCTAGTACTCATTCCTTAATGGCTTTAAACCATTTTTTTTTTTTGCAGAAAATGTTGCATATTGAAGGACTATTGATTTGTCAATCTCACTTTCTTCGTTGCTTTCTATGCCACAATGTTTTAGCATTAATGTGACTTAGAAATAGTTTAGGTTTATTCATTTGTTCGCCAAATACTCCAGTTCTTCAATGGACTGATTCCAGTATTTTATTTAAGAAACTGTCAGTGTTACAAAGCGTTTAGGGAACGGTAAATGTCACTCTCTCTCTTCTCTACGGCTCAACAGTCCTTAGAAGGACCAAGGCCTCCACCACAATCCTCTGTCATTCCTCTCTCTCCTGGGCTCTATTTGGTGGGCGGCCCGTGGGCCTCCTGCCTCCAGTCCGGCCATCCAGCGCTATTCTTGGCCCGCGTCCGCAATCCATTCTCATGTAGTGGCCAGCCCATCTTAGTCTCGCTTGCTTAACTCTGGCCACCAAGTCCGCCTCTTCGAAAAGGATTCGAAGCTCAGCATTGGTGCGAATACGCCATTGGGCGTTCTCGCACACAGGTCCATAGATTCTGGGGATGATTTTCCTCTCCTAGGCTCCCAGCTAATATTGGCCATTAGTCACAGGCCTAATGACCGTTTTATATATTATTATTTTGGCCTTTCTGGAAATATCGCGGGATTTGAAAATTTTTTAAAAGGTTTGCCGCTGCAATTCTAGCTCTTACCTCGGCTCCGACGTCACTATCCTCAGTTAGTTCCGCTCCCAGATACTTAAAATTCTCCACACGTTCATAGATCTTGTGCTCCTCTTGCAGGCTGCTTGGTCTCCTTCCATGTTCCCTTGATGTTTCTAGGAACTGAGTTTTCTTTTCGTTAACAAGGAGCCCCTTTTGTTCAGCCGCATCCGCGAACTCCTTCTTACTTTAAGGAGTTAATCCGCGAGCAGTTAGAACGACGTCATCTGCATAGGCGAGGATTTGTCCTAGCCGGTTGTAGATATTACCTCCGGGATTGATTGTGATGCTCCTATCATCTCCATTATGAGATTAAAAAGTGTAGGTAACCTAGGGTCTCCCTGTCGAAGTCCATTTGCTAATAGGAACCTTCTAGATCTGGAGCTTTGAGCCTTGACACAGCATTGCGAATTTGCCATGGTCATGATTGTCAGGTTGATTAGCTTCTTGGGAATTTCAAACAACGTCATTATCCTGAACAACTTATCTGGATGCACCCTGTCATAAGCCTGCTGCAGATCGATGAAAATGCTGTACAGTTTGATATTAAATTCACGGCATTTTTCAAAATTCATTCTGAGGGTGAATATATGGTCAGTGGTGAATCTGTCATCTCTGATACCACTTTGGTAATCCCCCAGTACCTTCTCAGTCCAGCTTGTTAGCCACCTATTGAAAACTGAGCCATCACTTTATACACAACGCTTAAGAGGGCGATTCCCCGATAATTCTTACACTCCAGCCTGTCGGCTTGCTTAACCCGGGAGAACTCGCACCGTGAGATTTTCTCTCACGCTTGAAGAAAAACAGTCATAATCCGGAAGTGGGAGTAGTTGGAGGTCCTAAGTTTCGTCTAGCTGAGTTTTTATCTTTTGTTTACTTTCTCTTGAAATATTTTTCCTCTCAGTCTTGTGTTAGCTTCAGGAGAGGAAGTTAAACAAAAATATTCTAAACCGTGAGTGAATCTCTCACGCGCTAGTGTGTTCGCGTTACGTTTTTATAACTAAGTAATTTTCTGTTTGTATAACATTTTTGGTTTACTGGTGACGCAAAATTAGTTTTCCTTTTGAATTTTAGATTTTTTAAATTCATATGAGTCGTGGCAAACATATGGCCGAGATGGGGAAAGCGTTGTACGATCTCCGTAAGTGGCATTTTTCAGGATATTTATTTACTTTATATTTTCCTGGTAATTTTATGTATGATAATTTTTTTCGCTTAGAATATTTGTCATGGATTCCTGATCCCAAATAGGGTAAAACTGAAGTTCTCCCCAACCTTGTAGACAACGAAAACCGCTTTGATGCTCGGAAAGCTTCGAAAACCGGAAAGTGATTCAGAACAATCAGGGATAAAAGAGAAAGATGAACTCGAAAACGACGATCCTCGGAAACTGCTTGTTTGGTAACGTCAAAACTATTGTATGTTTCCGCTCCCCGCGAAAATGTGCGCAGAAGGAAACAAAACATCGTTATCCAGGTGTGAAAACTATTGCAAAGCAAGCTAAAACTCCGTTGGAATGTTGGAGTCTTTTTTTTCCTGATTCCATAAGAGAGGTACTGGATGAATTTATATCGAAATGTAAACAAAATTACCAAGTTGGTGAATACTGTACTATAGATGAAATGTTGGAACCGTGTCGGGGACGTTGCAATTTTCGGCAATACATCCCTAGTAAACTAGCAAAAATGCCCTCAAAGTGTTTTCATTAGCAGATGCACGTACACCAAAATGTGCTACCTGTCCAAAATTTGCTATTACTGAATAATTCAACACAAATTATATTTTTTATAATGAGTTTTGCTCCAGTTTTTTTTTTTTTTATGAATAAAAAAGTGTGATTTGTATTTTTTATATTGATATTTGTTTAAGTTTATGTGTGTATTTATATTTATAAATATAATGTCGTTTACTTAATTGGTATTTAGAAGCTAATAATATTATTATGTGGTGAAAAAATATGAAAAGTGGGGTGTGAGAGAAAGTCTCACGCGCGAGTTCTCCCGGGTTAAAAGATACAGACCATTACACATTTTTCATTTCCAACTCGCCCAAATACTCTAAACCCAGTCATACTCAAATCCTTTAATCAACAGCTGTCTTTCTGAATTCTTTCTGATACCTGTCCTAAAAAATTACAGCTTCCTGATCTCCTCTCTAGTGAAGGAAGATAGTGATTAGCAATTTGTGTTGTCCTGGTATTTACAGTAGGTAACTTCTCCATTCAGTATGTATTTATTTTGTTATTATGATCATGACTATTTCAACTAATTGTAGCTAAAATAACAAGACAAAAAAGGAAGAAGATATTGTACACAAGACTTGAGATGGTGAAATTTTTAACCTGAATGACCCAATGGATTACTACCGATAGGAAAACTGATACTAATATCAGCTTTATCTGTACTAGTTTGGGTAAACCAGCCGTTTGTTTTAGTAATCTTTCCATCATAGAAAATTTAAAATCGACACCGAATAATACCTTGAATTTAGAATCAAAATGATAAGTTCTCTAATAAGAAATCCAATGAGTTTATGAATGAGTTACTTTCGTAAATCCAACGGTTTATGCAGGGAAAGTCGTATGTATTTAAATAGAATACTAAAATAGACGACTAGAAACATAACAAAATTTATATTATTTCTGATCTCTTTCACAAAATGGAAGTGAAATTTTTGTTCCGAATATGCACATATAACTGAAACTGTTATTGAACGACTAATAATCAGATATCGATAGATATTCAAAATTTGACAGGAAGAAGGTTGATTGATTAAAGTATATTTAAAATTTAATATTTGAATGGTTTGAGTTGATTGATTAAAGTTACTAGTTGAAAACAGATAATGCCTGAATAAATTTAGAAACCATTTTTTTAACTTCCATCTAATTTAATGCATACTTAATGAACTAACTTCCCCGGTGCTTTTCTTTTTTTCAAATTTATTCTAGAATTCAAATAAAAAAATTGATGTGGAATATTAGGTAACTGGAATAGCGTGGCGGTGGGAGGGTGAAGCATGATACAATAACTTGCTGATTTAAAATACGCTGAAACAGGTTGCCCCGGAATTCATCAATAAGAAATCATTCGGTAGAGAGTTGGTAAGCCGGATTTAGGTCAGCCATGAAATGCTGACTACCACTAATAGCAGATTTAGAACAGGTCTTTATATTTTCTTGCAGACAGACAATAGCAATATATATCATACAAATATTAAGGGGAATCAAAAATAATATACAAATGTATTTCTCCATTTTATTAGGTTTTCTATTCATTTTTTATATTTTACTTTAACACCACTTATTTTTACTTAATCTTACTCTGTAAGTGGAAGTATTGCGACCTTGCCAAATTTTGTAAGTTGGGTTTTGAGTGAGAAACACACCCCTCAGTAAAAAATAATCTGTATCTGGGTGTATGCACACAGTGCATCTGTATACACATATATATAAACGGTTCTATAAAGACAAGCGCATTAAGGTGGTGAGCCAGTACAAAAATACCACGGAGTTATCTTGACTTCTCGTTTATCTTTCAATGCACACCTGAAGCAAAAGAGTTCAGTTGCTAAATTAGCTTTAAATAGATTGTGGGAAGGCTTTTTTTATGCAGTACCTAGTTCCGCTTTCTGCTAAGTACACTTTCTTTAACTCTGTTACGCGATCAGTGAAATGTTATGCTTGTTAGTAGATGTGGGGGGGTTTCATCGTTTAGTAGTTATTGAAATGGTTCAAAGATTTTTTTATAAAACAATTATTTGCCCTACCTAACTCTATTACAAATTATATCTTGTATTGCGAGACTTATATAAGTTTATTTTTCTCCTATACTTTAAAGTTACACTTCAAATTATGTATCCAAAATACTAAATTTTTTAGACGGTCGTTTTTCTAAGATTTCAGCTTTTCAAATAATTAATAAAAATACATCTTGGTTTTTTTCAGTGGAATTCTTTATCTCACAATTACAATTGTGCATTTGAATATTCACTTGAAAATCAGGAACTTTGGCAAGGTCAGGTGAAACGTCTTCTTCCTACGGTGATTTTCTTTGTTGGCCGTTAGTTGTAAGATGAAAACATCAATTCGTTGGCTTATGACCAATTCAGGTAAAAAACAAAAAACAAAAAAGTAATTTTGTAATTATTTTTTAATAATTAACAAGTTCGAAGTTTCGACAAACTTTGTTTGCCTTCTTCAGGAACAATACAAAAATAAAGAGAAAAATTATAACACAAAACACAAACAAAAAACAAAATACATAGGTGCGATTTCTGTGGGACTGCTAAGTCTGTAATGGATTACATTACTTTAGTACAATTACATTAATTTAGTAATTTAGTATGTTTTTTACCCGAATTGGTCGATAAACCAACAAATTCTAGATTTCGTCTTCTTTCTACTATAATTATTTGGAGGAGTGTGAGAAGCACGCCCAATCATCAACACGGTTTTTGTTGTACAAAGATTTGGATCACTCTCTTCAGATTTTTAGATTCAAATCAAAGTGGTCTCTCATTAGCCCCACTTCGTTGGTTACTTAAACTAAGGTGTGAGCTGCTCTATTTAAATTACTGTCCTTTCCTAGAAAGAGATGTGGAACTCTGTCCTCTAAGTAACTCTACGTCCAAGGAAGAAGTCTTTCATTTCATTGCGAAGTCTATTATTCTTTTAGAATTTGGACTACATTATTTTGGTTGTAAGAAGTTATCCAGAACTCAGTCAATATCTCTTCTAAATTCATCTTCTTGCCATTCACTACTTAACCCGGGAGAACTCGCACCGTGAGATTTTCTCTCACGCTTGAAGAAAAACACTCATAATCCGGAAGTGGGAGTAGTGAGAGAACCTAAGTTTCGTCTAGCTGAGTTTTTATCTTTTGTTTACTTCCTCTAGAAATATTTTTCTTCTCAGTCTTGTGTTAGCTTCAGGGGAGGAAGTTAAACAAAAATATTCCAAACCGTGAGTGAATCTCTCACGCGCTAGTGTTCGCGTTACGTTTTTATAAGTAAGTAATTTTCTGTTTGTATAACATTTTTGGTTTACTGGTGACGCAAAATTAGTTTTTCTTTTGAATGTTTGATTTTTTAAATTCATATGAGTCGTGGCAAACATATGGCCGAGAAAGCGTTGTACGATCTCCTAAGTGGCATTTTTCAGGATATTTATTTACTTTATATTTTCCTGTTAATTTTATTTATGTTAATTTTTTCGTTTAGAATATTTGTCATGGATTCCTAATCCCGATCAGGGTAAAACTGAAGTTCTCCCCAACCTTGTAGACAACGAAAACCGCTTTGATGATGAGGAAAGTGATTCAGAACAATCAGGGATAGAAAAGAAAGATAAACTCGAAAACGACGATCCTGAGAACTGCTTGTGCGGTAACGACAAAACTACTGTTTGCCATGTTTTCGCTCCCCGCGAAAATGTGCGCAGAAGGAAACAAAACATCGTTATCCATCTTCCAGGTGTGCAAACTATTGCAAAGCAAGCTAAAACTCCGTTGGAATGTTGGAGTCTCTTTTTTCCTGATTCCATAAGAGAGGACTGGATGAATTTATATCCAAATGTAAAGAAAATTACCAAGTTGGTGAATACTGTACTATAGATGAAATGTTGGAACCGTTTCGGGGACGTTGCAATTTTCGGCAATACATCCCTAGTAAACCAGCAAAATATGTCCTCAAAGTGTTTTCATTAGCAGATGCGCGTACACCAAAATGTGCTACCTGTCCAAAATGTGCTGTTACTGAATAATTCAACACAAATTATATTTTTTATATTGAGTTTTGCTCCAGTTTTTTTTTTTTTTATAAATAAAAAAGTGTTATTTATATTTTTTTTATATTGATATTTGTTAAGTTTATGTGTGTATTTATATTTATAAATATAATGTCGTTTACTTAATTGGTATTTAGAAGCTAATAATATTATTATGTGGTGAAAAAATATGAAAATTCGGATGTGAGAGAAAGTCTCACGCGCGAGTTCTTGCTATTCATTTTTTCTAGCGAGTTCTCCCGGGTTAATTATGCACAACATGCCTGGCAGTATCGTTTTCATTCTTGTTCAATATTTCAATTTCTAATTTTTCTAATTTTCCTATATTTAGTTATTTTATTTTATTTATTTTTCTACTTTTTTGTTTTATTTTCCTTATTATACTGTTCACTGATCACAATAATTGATCAAAAATCAAACTCCGGCAAACGGATCACTTATCCATGCTGTTTATACTTTGTTTCTCTTTCTTTTATGTATATGACAAATTGTATCTGTCTTCTTTTTATATCCATGAAGTATGTTATTATATAAAGATATACATATATAGGTATGTGTTTTATTGTGAACAAAATATCTCACAAAAATGAAACATCTTAGGTGCTCAAACTTTGTATTCCGTTTAGAAACTACTACTGCATTTAAAAGGAGGTTTTAATCAAAATCCATCAACCGGAAGTCTACTAATTTTTATTTTTTTAGTTTCTTGCAATTTTCTCAAAAACTACTTCAACGATTATTTGAAAATTTATATATCACTTTCGTGATAAAGACCATCTCTTTTATTTGAAATATTTTCTAAGAGAAAATGATATTGATTTTTGGAGGGGTTCTGGGGATAGCAGTAATGTTAAGCTTTCCTTTAAAGTATCCATTTATGGCCCCACTTCCAATATAATATAAATATAATTAGCTAGAATTCAAAATCGTTAATCGGAGTGCGATATTAGTGAATAGGATTTTGAGTTTCTTTGGATTTTTTTCGGAAAAAGGCTATAGCGATTTCATTAATCTTGGAATGTCAACGTTGGTTTAGTCATGGGGTTTGGGAGATGGGGTCTGAGACCGTTAGGTCGAAATTTAAACTGCTGTTTAAAACTTTGTTGGTTGTGATAGTGAGCGCAATCATACATATCACTCCCAAATGTATATATGTATAACCCCCAAAATTTTCAATTAATTTTAACTAAGGCTACAAGTCTTTTTCGTAACAGATTTTTTTTTAAAGGGAAATTTAACAATTTATTATATCAGCTTTTCAGAGGGATTTTTGGAGGGATACGTTACGAGGATTCATCATTCTTTTATGATGATGACTTCTTTTTAGTTGGTCATTAATCTGGGACATGTTAAAAAGATACAACTCTGCCTCTGTATATCTCTTCTGCAGGTCAATATTATATTAAAATATACAGAGGTATACAAACACTATTCCACTCACGAAAGCAAGAAGTGAAACTTACTGAATTAGTATTAACATACTCACCTAATACATTCCCACTAGGGATTGTATACCGGTTTACTGATCTACCGGTTAACCGATAAATTGACAAAAAAACGTTCGGTAAATTTCAAAAATTTACCGGTAATTCTGTAAATAAAAAATCCATATTAGAAATTTTTATGTAGAAAATATTGTGTTTACAGATATTTTAAAAGGGCTAAAGGGATATTGAAAATATATTAAAAAAAAAGCAGTTAAGTGTAAGCAACAATATACCTAATTATTAATTTTATGTGAGATATTTTTTTTGTTTAATTTTAATTTAAACTTTCTGAGGGTTTGAGAGCCGCTGTAAATCGTGTACAGAAAGCGCTAGTTACAGTTAGCATATGTGATTTGTGCTCTGCAGTTTTTTTTTTTTGAGATTTTTAAACAACAACGTTTTTATTCTTAAAGAGTAAGTAAATATTTAATACTCCTTTTTTTAATATTTAAATAAAAATAATAATATGTAAATATTTCAAGTATTTTTTAAATTAATACACCACATTATGACAGGATATTAATGCAATATTATTGTAAAATAATATTAAAATTTGAATCTTAAATAAATTTTTTACTTCTAACAATAGTTTAAAATAATTAAATACAAATATTTATTACAAGATTTTAATATTATGCCTTAAGATTGTGCAAAATATTTATTATTCTAACAAATTATTTATGTATTATTACAAAAAAAACACACAAAATATGTATTATTCTATAAAAAAAAAAAAATTTACCGGTAAACTGATATTTTAATTTTCATTTAACGAATTGTCGGTAAAATTTACAATCCCTAATTCCCACTTATTGCTAAGACTTCCAAACGAAAGAATAAAGAACTAGAGGAATTAGGTTTCTTATTACGTTGAGGTTGTAAATTTGAGGACTACTTTATATAAATACCTCGACTGCAAAGATATGAATGACAACAAGGAAGAAGAAATAGGGATTATTAGATTATAAGAAGTTGGATCCTTCTTTCCTTTTTGTAGTATTTTCTAGAAAATAATCCCTAATAACCAAATTTTTCTACCGAGCAAAGACCTGAAATCCTGCAGTTATCCTCCTAAACCCTCGTTAAGCTTTATCAATTACTGATTCGTAGTGCACTACAAAAGTAATTGAAAGCCCGAGAGGTAATAGAAACTCCCATCATTATCACTGGAGAAAACTGAAGTTATAATCAGTATGGCTTACGATTGATACCATCTAGAATAAAGAATATTATGAAAAAAAGTTTAATAAAAGCCGACAGATTAGTGACAATCTAAAAATGGGGCATTGTAATCTCTATATGTGGCGTAAAACCATTTAAATTTTCCGGTTGAGATTGCGTCAATGATTTGTTATAAAGCCTTTTTGGCCATTTTGCCACAGGTTTCTTCAGGGTAGTGTCGCCTTGATGGTAAAAAAAAAACAATGGCAAAGAAACACGTAGAACAGGGAAAAGATTTAGTTACATCGCCATTTTGGTAATGGGTGGAGCATAATTTTTTGCTTCAATGCATATGATAGGCTGGCGGATGACGAGGTTAAGCCTCCCTTCCCATTGTCTTTGTGATAAAGTTGATAAAGTTGTTTTGCTCAAAGAAAACCAATAAATATTGCTGTTGCGGTTGGGTCCGCAGAGATGGAAAGCATCAGATGTATTTTCCGTGACTTCAGGATGTCTTGATAAATAGTGTAATTACACAGAATTGCGCAGAGCAAAATCAATGTATACAGAGCGTATAAACTAGTTTTTGTCTCTGTTCAACATGTTCTTTGCCAGTGTCGCTTTGGCATTCAAGGCGACATTACCGTCAAGAAGCCTAATGCAATATAGGCGAAATTTCGGTTCATAACAAACCACTAGACAAGATCATAATCTGACAACCTAAATGTTTTGCAAGAGAATGCCTGTGGATGCCTAAAAGATCAATTTACTCTCATGTCAAATAAATAACAATATTATAAAAAAAAGTAACTGTGACAATTGATTTTAATCAATTTAATAATTATATTACTTTTTTTAAAAATTTAGAAAATTATTGTTTGTCCATTATTATTAAAATTTACATAATAAGGGGGAAAGAAAACATTAAATCGCCTTGCCACTGATTTAAATTTACTACTTTTATATAATGATTTACAGATTTAGCATACATATATATTTGTAAAAGAAATTATTTGCTAGAAATTAAAAAAGAAGAAGAAATATCTAATTAATGAAAAAATTAGATAAGTTTCAAGTTTTTAATTATACTTACAAGACCACTTAATAAATAATGATAAGTCCTCTTGCCCATAGCGATATCTCTTACATGAGTGACCACTATTTCTTTTGCCATTTCTGTAGGACAGTCCAACACTACATACTTATTACCCCACCTAGAAATAAAATAATAATAATTAACATACAATAATATATGTACTTATATTAGAAAAAATGTATTTTTTTTTCTGGAATAGTTATAGCATGGACATACAAATCTGTGATGGCTCCAGTTTTGGAAATGCTGATAATTGCTAAATTTATATATATGTAATGTTAGTTTTATTTGACAAAATAATTTTTAAACACATTAGAACATTAACATAGAACATTATTAACAGATTAAACAAATACTATTTAAAAGGAATAATAAGAAAATTCAATGTTTTGACAAGACCGTCATGAGACAAAAGTTCTTTCTAATATGTCCAGGGTATTAACTATTTATTTAATGGTTTTTAAAGGAAATGATATAAAATAATATATAATTTATCATACATAATGTAATTAACATCTTATATAAAGTACCTATGGCCATACACTATATAATAATCTCTAATAATAAGTACGTATATTCTTTTTAATCAAGTCTCAAGGTATGGCCATACACTATATGTAACGGCAAGAGAGAGAACACAAGCCTGACCGAGAGAAAACAGACTCCCTCTGGTACTCTCTGACTTAAACAGGCTAAAGTGGGGAGAACCTGTATATAAGCCAGTGAGAGATCTAGACATCTATCTATCAGATTCAACCATAAGCAGGCTAGAGTGGGAAACCTGTATATAAGCCAGTGAGAGATCTAGACATCTATCTATCTATCTATCAGATTCGACCATACATCACTCCATTATACTATATAATAATCATCTGTACGTACATTCTTTTTCGTCGAGTCTTATACACTTGATAACTCCGATGGAATCCTCCATCTCAATTCTACCACACAGTACCAAATCCAATAAATCTCCCACCATATTTCAAGTGGAATAATTCGAAAATATGTTGGAAAAATATTAATAGTTATGCTTCTACGCGGTCTATTGACACAATTCATCCAGCTGGTAAATAGGCATTATTTTTCTTTTCGCTTCTCTTATGTTAGATAATTTGAAAACAAACCTGGATAAACTCAGTGTAAGATAAACTAGATTAAAAAGATTTCTTCAAATGATATTATAAGAAAACAATACAATAATTAATATAGATGTACTTTAAAAGATTTAAAAATTCCAAAGTAGAAATAACTAAAAGTATGGCGGTTTTGTGCACACACTGCCTGCACGAGGAGAACTGAATACAAATGCACGTTCAACACTAATAATCCTTTATTTAATCCTATTATATTTTTATTAACAATTCTATGTTAATTATTAATAATCCTATGTTAATTATTAACAATCCTATTATTCATTTATTTTGATTGCAGATATCTAGTTAGTAGAAAATAAAATAAAATGTACAGAAATATGATTCTGTAATAAACCCAGAATTACAATAATAATAGTAATAATAGCAAATTGTAATAATAAACATAAAACACAGTTTATATAACTTAAAACTGCCTGTTATACAACATTTTAGATAGAATAAGCAGAGGCCGTTTTATACAAATATCAAATGTGTTCTTATACAATTTCTGTCCTTTCTTCTCCAGACATACACGGACATTTACAAAGAGGGAATGTGAGAGAATTAGAGGACCAGTTTATCCTTAACAAGAGATAGCAATAATATTTTAAGAGGTTGTACATTATTATACTCTTGTAAATGCATGAAGCGCTTTACAGATATTGCTTGTAATGGCACACTTTTACTAGCAAAGATACACACACACACACACACATTCTAATATAAATACTTCACTTTATGTATTCCAACTTTCTCTATGTAATTCCAGGGTATGTGCACATTATTATTTGATATTTTATAGTACTGTTTTTTGTCTTAATGTTAGTTGAATGTTATCATCTATAAAAGTCTCTTTTTACTTCTTCTTTCTCCTAGTAAAAAGGAAGTAGTGGATCGTGTCAAATTTTCAAACGTGATTTTTCACCGGAAATACATGTTTGTAGCCTCCTGAGTTTGAAAAAAATGTTTTTAGCGAATGGTCGTGTGTGTATGTTCGTGTGTGTTTTTTTTTGTTAACAAATATACAAAAATCGATGTCACAGGAAGCTCAACCATGGCATCTATTTGGATACTATCACCACATCTTCCAACGAAAGTTTCGGGCAAAATCCACCAACCGGAAGTTGGCTGACCGGAAATTGGTTGACTTTACTAATTTTTTTTTTTTTTAAATATTTTTTCGCGATATTCTCCGAAACAGTTCCAACGATTTTCTTCGTACGGCATCTGTATCTAATGCCTAAATACCTATCACTTTTATTTGAAATATTGCCACGGGAAAAATTATTTTTTTTGTCTTTGGAGTGGTCTGTGGAAACAGTAGCGTTATGTTTTCCCGCTATTATGTGGCCTGCTAATTCCTTCCACTATAATAAATTAAACCAGACTTGAATTAATTTCACTAGTCGAGCAATTCATAGATTGTTACGAGGGAAACAATATAACACATATTCGGACACAAATAGCGTTTGCTGAATGATAATCATGTGCAGAAGCTAATAATTATTAATCGCAAGTAGTACCTACAAGCAATTAAAAGTAAAGTTACCCTTCAGAAGAGTAGTTGGGGCAACGAATATATTTTCGATCAACTAAAACCCTAATGCTTGTTGAAATAGTAACTATAGGGAATGCGCCAAAAAAAAAAAAAAAAAATTGTAATAATAATAATAACATCTTTATTGAAACAAATATTACAAAGAATGAACAGAATACAAATTTTCTAGCGACACACTTACTCATGGTCATGTCGTCCGTCTGAGAGTTACCTTGCAATTAAACTATATTATATGTATTACATTGATTAATTATTGAAATATTATATTCATATTAATACATATATTTAATCAATATATTATTCAATTAATACAAATATTAAACTGAAAAATAAAGAGGGGGAAAAAAAGAAAAGAAATGAAATTGGTAGACCACCTAGTGAAACTCAACTTTTGGAAACTTAAAGAAAAATGAAAAAACAAAAAATTCACTGAGGTACAAAACCGCAAACATTAAACAGACAAACGTAATATATATATATGTGATTTGGGCAAAACTTCTCTTTATCTTCTAATAGTTGAATTCTATTACTAACATGTATCTTTTGCCCAGACTAGTTTACAATATTTAACCAGATTCATCCAGTTTTTCCCGTTTAAAATAGTAAAAATTCCTCATCGGTTAATATTTTCTCATTAAAGTACTGTATTCTAAATTCTTGTAAGATAGGGCAAATAGCAATAAAGTGAAAAACATCTTCTACAAGAATGCACAGTGAACATAATTTAACTCTATCTCCAAATGAATATTTATTTAAATATAATAATTCCCATCAGAGACATTTTCCGTGGTAGCCTGCTTTATTTTGTGATCATCGACCGGTTTCGGGCGTTTGCCCATCTTCAGGA
>JAAEAF010004783.1:0-99601 GCA_011037195.1 Triatoma infestans | reverse complement strand
TACTGGGAGTAAGAGAAAGTAATAACTTAATTAAGTAACTTATTACTTAATTATCCATAAGATCCCTGGGGTCTTCCCTAATCAAGTTAATTATTCTGGAGAATAATTCAGACGAAAATGATAGAACTAAATGATTAGGCTAAACAAAAAGAAGAAAAGTTGGAGCCATTTTCGAATAATTGACGAAAAACTAGGGCTTTAAAAATCTGGTATGAAAATACCCCACACAACTTTTTGTTATTGATGTTAATACTATTGTTATAAAGTGAGAAAATCAATTTTCGGACATGTATTACAAATAAATATGATAGGTTTTTTTTGTTGTATCTGTGCAGTAATAGCATTCCAAGTTTAAAGAAAATCGTTACAGCAGATTTTGATAAAATTCTAAAAAAAAAAATCGAACAACGCCTTCTGTAAAGTCGCACTTCCGTTAAATCGATTTTCCTCTAATTTGGAATTTTCTCACTGCTTAAGTGGTAGAACCGTACATTGTATTGAAGTGGTACTTTAGGTTCAGAAGAAAGCTTAAAGCTAGCTTTTCCTGGGATCTGGAAGGGATTTTTTGACATGTCTTCTGAGGGAGTGGCAATATTGAATGCAATTCATTGCATTGCTCCTATCTAAGTTAACTTAAAGGTCCATTAAAAGTATTGCTAGAATTCCGAATTTGAAGAAAATTCGTAAACCGGAAGTGCGACTTTAGTAAAGAAAATCAGTTAACAGGAAATGCAACTTAACACAATAATATGTTTCCTGTGATTTTAGAAATTTTCTTGAAAAAGGCTTGAACGATATTCATTAAACTTGCGAATCCTGTATACTCAAATTAGATTTATTTCTTAGAAAAAGTGATTTACGAAAGGTTTGGAGGTATTATATGAATTAGTTTTAACTTTCAAACTGCAAAGTAAAATTTTATCATAAGGCTGACCGGGTGGGTGAGTTAATGGAATTAGGAAAAAATTATCCATAAATTATTAAAAAAAAAAAAAAAATGATTTGTTTTTTTTATAATGACAAAGTAGGACATACACTTATTAAATAATTATAGCAAATATAAAACAAACAGTTTGGCAAATTGCAAATTTCTTATCAACACATTTAGAGATAATGTTCAACAACTCTTCACTATTCCAAAATTAAATTCAATAAATTTCTCATTAATTAATTTTAATTTAATTAATATAAATAATTATTTTACATAACTACCATATAAGATAGTTCTGTTATAGATAGTAACTAATTATTTACTAAGAAGAAAAACCTTGCCAATTTAGTAATAATTCAATTTAGTAATGTCAATGGACTAAATTCTTATTACTCTACCTGGTGTATCACACGATTAATAATAACTTTATGTTAAGAGAATGATGTACTATATTATTTGTTACTAATAGTTGTTAAAATTAATAAATAAAATATATTATAATATATAAATAAATTAAAAATTCAATTTATATGTAATATACAAATTTAATAGCTATACTCTTGACAATGGATGAGAATCCGAAACCCGGTCAGGAACAACATTAATA
Organism: Triatoma infestans; assembly: GCA_011037195.1. NCBI lineage: Eukaryota > Metazoa > Arthropoda > Insecta > Hemiptera > Reduviidae > Triatoma > Triatoma infestans. The sequence goes on along the minus strand of JAAEAF010004783.1, from coordinate 98,063 downwards.
TGCATACTGTCCAGATATATATTTATATTTAAATTTAACACCTGGTAAAAAGTATGAAGTACAAACGGATGGAGAGATGTCTACAATTTTTTGGCTGAGTGTACCATTTCTTACTGAGTTATTACGTACCCTTTATGTTTGTTTGGTTGCGGTAAACTGTCTAGCCTGACGATTTAGATGAAATTTAATTTTGATTAATTTATTCTTTGTATTATTGCTATTCAGATTTTTTTTTTTTTTTTTTTTTTTTAAATTAAATGTTTTTCAGGTAACTTATTTTAGTGAATTACTAGTTTCTAGTTTCAGTGAATTACTTTATTTCTATTTCTGCTATTACACACGTTTCTCTCAGGTATAAATTTACTTCCACCACCTTCTTCTAACTTCCATCCAACTAAATTTTGGTAACCATTGTGGTTTTAAAGAAAATATGCCAATTAAACTGTATTAATTATTGTAGTTAGAGAAAATTGTGTTAAGTGTTTCCTACCCAAACTTTTTCCCTCTGCCTTGCCGGTAAAAGGTGACGTCGTCCAGCCCATGACGTCGTCCAGCCCACTGTAGCATCGATTTTACTTTATTCTCATCTTAGATTTATTAAGATTCTCTTATATCTTGAAGTGAGACGCAGATATTGAATCAATTACAACTGTGAGATGTATTATTAAAAAAAGTTTTATGTATGTTTCGCGCCATATTTTATTAGCATAGGATTAAAACATAACGAAGATATGGTGGATTTATGATAACAGACTTGGATTAAGGGTTTACGGTCCCCTATAATATAATATAAAGCTTATCTTTCATATACTGATAATATACTATTTTAGATTAGATGTTTGTAAGTAACCACGTAACGTAACTGAAACAGTTCGCTTAGATCAAACCGTTGTTAAATAAAGGGGATGTTCTTTTCATTTATTGTATTAACATTTCAATCGTTTGAATTCCAGTAAGTAAAAAAATATATACGAATTTTTGGTAATATTTATTTAAAAAAGAATAGATCGATAGGAATTAAATAAATAATCAGTGAATTGGTACACAGTGTGATATATTGGCGATGAGAGTCCAGTTATCTGGGATGTTATAGAGAGACCAGTTATTATCTCAGCATCTTTTGTATATACTATCTTTCTCCATAAAAGTAGGACAATCGATAAATTATTGGAAATGTTTTGTATTTATAATTTAATAATTATTTATGCATTTATATATTTACTAATATTTTATGAACATTTTTCAAGGTTTTGACGCATAACGTCCAACTAAACAGATTATCTTCTATATAACTTTCGAATTCATCTATTGTACGAAGTCTACCAAATTTACATAATTCTGATTGATTTATACAAGTATTACTCAGTTATAAATTTCATATATAACTGAAAATGTCCAAATGTGCATTCGAAATAGGCAAAAAGTCACAGTTTTGGTAATCAGATTTTCTTCAAACTCGGAAATTTTGGCCTCACATTAAATTCTTTTTCATGTTATAATACATGATAATATGGTTACAATCTATTAAAATGACACTTGAGAGAAAAGCTTAATGTTATCCCTCTTTTTTCCAGAATCCCCCCCCCCCCCACAATGCATTTTCCCCGATTAATATTACGAACTCAAAGTTGTAGCTAGTATATTTAGGTACCAAGTTTAAAGAAAATTGTTGGAGCAATTTTTCTAGACAATCGCAAAAACTGAAAATAAAATTTAAAAAAATCTGTAAAATGGTATTTCCGGTCGAACGATTTTGACTAAAAACTTATTGCCGCATATCCTGGTAACACCTATAGAAATATGAAATATGTTGGCGATTTCGTTTTTGAGTTATGGTGAATCCGCCAAACACAGAGAATTTCTGAACACCACTTTTCTTTCGTACTCAGGAGACCTAAAAATATGTATTTCCGGTGACAACTCAATTTCAATTGGCACGATCGCAATACTTCCTGTTACACAAGAGAAAGTAAAACTGTTGGCCTCTGCAAGTATTAGAACTTGAAATCTTTGTGTCATATCAACTTCACTGATATAGGCCTGACACTTTTATTTGGAACATGTTCCGGAAAAATTCATTTTCGGATTGTTCTGAGCTATTATTAGATAGTTATAGCGGATTATTGCATCGTGATCTGAAAGATCTGTTGTGCCGCCTCGAGCCTTCTCAGTGCACTGCCAGCCTCCGAGCAGTGTACTCTGGCTACACATAACACTGCCCATCACCGGACGGACATTGAGCTGTAGACGCTCCTAAGAAGAGAAAATTTCAGGGCAGTATGCTGGACACGAACCCGGGATCTCCGCGTTGCTAGTCCAGCTCGCTACCACTGAGCTAATCCCTTCCTTCTCCCTTGGCTTACGCCAATTAACTAGGTACGGAGATCCTAATTTGTGTACTGCGTTTATCCTTGACTGTAAAGGCTAGAGGTTATGTAGTAAAAATGTATTGTGTACTGTTCTGACGAAGTGCAGGGAGTACTGGGTTGTGGTAACCCTTGGGGTTGCTACTCCCCAAATAACTGCTTCAACAGATACCTTCCCTTGCTGGCAGAGTTCTGGGGAAATTGAATCATTAAGCTTTCCTATACAGTGCCATATAGTTGCTTGAATTTCAAATTTGAATAAATTGATTTATCCCTAAAAGTAAATTTAAAGAATAAGTTCCTGAATTATTTTGGAATTTCTCTAAAACGGTACTAATGAAGTTCTGTAAACAAAGAATACTAAGAGCAAAGATTTAATGCATATTGTTTTATTTGACTCTTTTCTCTTTCTTTTTTTTCATTACTTTCTCTTAGTGCTGGTAAGAGTAGTAAGTTTTGCGATCGTGTCAAATTTTTTAACGTGAGTTGCCACCGGAAATACATGTTTTTAGGTCCTCTGAGCACGCGATATACGTTTTTAGCGAGTGGTCTGGGTGAGTGTAGTGTATATATATGTACGCGTTTTAATAGAATATTTCAAAAACTAAAAAAAATTCACAGTAAGCTCAAAGTTGATATTCTGATTATGTCATACTACCGTATCAGAAGGTATAGAGCCAATCCATCAACCGGAAGTGCGTCTTTACTAAATAGTTTTTCAGTTTATGCAATTTTCTCGCAAAATGTTCCAATGATTTTGTTTATAATTCTTTATACATAAATACCGACCATTTATTTTTGAAATATTTTCCCGAAAAAAAATTATTTTTTGTGCGGTTTTGGTGGGAACAGTAACTTTAACCTTCCCCATAAAGTTCCATAATAAGTTCTATAATAAACTATGGTTGTTAATATACATTTGAAGCATTGTTAGAATTCTAAATTTGAAGAAAAGGGGAAACCGGAAGTACACTTTACAGAATAGATTTTTGAAATTTTCTCGAAAACGTCTATATGGATTTCCTTTAAAAGTTGGTGTGCTTACTGCACAGATATAAACGTACCACTTCAAAAAAATTTATTTTGAATAGTTGTGGGGAATTTGTTGCGTTAATTTTCAAATGTTATATGCAACTGTGTTTTTTTGGTGGTGCGCTCTACTCTATCTCACAGATCTGCTACACTTCTCTATCTGCCAATGTTAGCAGATAGGTACTTAACCCCCCCCACCATCTCTATATTTATGTTAGGATAAATATTTAAAATTTGAAGTTAAAACAAAATTTGTCTGTTTGTATATATAACTGTATGAACAGCAATAGTAAAAGAAAGTGAGAGAAGAAATAGGCCTGCTGCTGAGACTAGACAAAATACTAGAAAATCTCTATATATATAAATAAAAATTAGAATATTTATATTATTATGGTTATTTATATTATTATATATTGCTCCACTAGAATATTACATATTTGTAACCTGACATTTTGAACAAATTAAAGAAATAATTGTTATACTGTAATTTGTAAGGGAATGAGGAGAATACAATTACATTTACATAAATTTAATAAATTATTTTATTATTGTGAACAGAATGTGAACAAAATTTATAAATTTATTGGTTTAATTAAAAACTTATATTTGGGAAATAATCTGCCCATCAATTAAATGAGAGGCATTCAATTGGACAGACAGTGCTGCTATCTACTAATTCAATATGGTGGCTATTTTGTTAAGTTATGGATTCAGTATCAGCTAAATTATTTAAATTGATATAATTATATAATGTAGAATGGTGAACAAACAATAAGTTCACCTGAAATTGTTTAATATTTATTTATTTATTTATTTGGAATGATGACTTTTAATAATTACTGGACAGGTCTGGGTTATTATCAGCAAAAACAATTTATCTTAGTTTTTTTATTATTATTATTATTTCAGCCCTTACAGTGTTATATCATGAATCAGCACATTTTGTTATCTTAATAATTTTATTGTAACCTTTTTTTGTTTTTATCGATTTTACTAGAACATGGGATAAATGTTATTTCTCATTTCTAAATATATCTCCTACCTACAATTATTACGATTCTAATTGACAAATAATTTTGTTTAAGCTTGCATTGTTTATTAAACGTTTATATGGGCCACATGTAAATATGAGGTGGGCATTATTTACATGTTTAGATGTCAGCGCCCTCCACCAGCAAGCACCAGCATTCCTTTAACAAAGAAGCTTTCTTCATAACCAATTGTAATTTAAACTAAACGCTCAAAGTTTCACAGTATATACTTAAAATAGATATTTCCGGTAAAATTATTCAGATAAAGTGACGTGAGCTTTCCAAGTTAAAAAGGAAGTTGTTTTTTTTTAACAGTTTTCGAGAAATTAAAAAAAAAAAACCCTATTCTGTAAAAGTCATACTTCCAGCAAACCAATTTTTTTTTTCATGAAACTTAGAATCCTAGCAGAGCTTTTCATAATACCTTAATACTGTGTATAAATGATATGAGCCATGCATTGTACTGAATTAACATTATAAAGTTACATATGCTTAACGTTGCTCTCTTTTAGGCACTCCCTCCCCTAAATCAGTTTTCTTAAAAGTCTCAATTTTCTTGCAAAAAAAAATAGGTTTAAAATAATTCAAAGAAAATCGTTGAAGTCATTGTAGAAAAATTGTTGAAAAAAAAAAATATTCTTAAGTAGGTGCCCGGTTTATAAACTTTGTCTAAAAACTTTTCTATTGGATATACGTATTCATATTCCGTGATGGTAACTAAATAGAAATATCATATTTAAATATGCGATTTTTCATAACTGAAATATTTTGTATCTCTCACTCACACTCTCCCTCTGTCTCACACACCTATACAACCAAACGTTACGCTAAAAACATTTTTCTTTAATAATCAGGATTCCTGAAATTTCCGGCGAAAATCAATTTCAAAAATTTGACACGATCGCGGGACTTCCTCTTATTATTATTATATTAGTCAGAGAAAGTTAAAACAAAAGACATGTAACATAGAAAATTGAAATTATTATTTCGATCGGAACATGTTAGTGCCAAGCACCTCCTTATGTTCAATATTATTTATTATAGAAATAGCTTTTCCGTTACATGATCTTTCAATTTATACATGAACATTTGTTTTTTTTTTTGTTTTTTTTCACGTTTTTCCAAATCTTAACTAAGGATTTTTTTCAAATTATGGATAACCTCTACACATTAAAGTCAGTTACTTTATTTTAAAGTTTATCCAGAAGAAATGTGATTTGAAGCACACACGACTTTCTCTTACTGTGATTTGCGAGGTAATGATTGACATAATTCTTACTAGATTTTTAGTTGCATTCAAGATCGATGATTGGGAAAATATAAACTTTATAAAAACTAATCTTTTTTTTAAGGAAAGCGTAACTTTACTGTTCCCCTAAAACTTCCCTTAAATGAACTTACTTGGAAAATTAATTCAAACAAAAGTGATAGGGAGGGCACTTTCTTAGTGGATAGTATAAAAAGTTAAATGAAATTCGTGGGTGTCTTTATATAGAAAGTCGCAAAAAATTGGGGGAAAAATCTGTTCAGTTAAGTCGCACTTCCGGTGAACCAATTTTCTTCAAACTTGGAATTTTGGCATCAATTTTTATTGTAATTAATATTATGTAGATGATAGAATGATAATATAAACTGAAATAACATATTTAGTGGAAAACATAACGCAACTCTTCCGCCAAAAACCGCTCTTAAATTAATTTTTCCAGAGAAATGTTTCAAATAAAAGTTGTAGCTCTTTATAGTGTATTTAATATTATAAGTTTAAAGAAATCGTTGGAGCAGTTTTTAAGAGAAAATCGCAAAACAAAAACAAAAAAAGTGTTACTTCCGGGTTGATCGATTTTTTTGATGAAAACCTTAATGTCGGGTCTCATGCTAAAATATAAACTAAATATCAAATGTCAAGTTTCAAGCGATTTTCCATTATTGAGCACCATACAAAAACACACACACACACACACACACACATACCAATGTCTAAAACTTTGACAAACTCAGCGGTCCTCAGAACGTGTATATCCTGTGAAAACTCGATATCGAACATTTTTTACACGATTGCGCAATGCTTTCTGTTTCTTATTAGCTAGTAAGAGAAAATAAAAAAAATATTTTGGGAAATTTCTGGTGAACGTAATGTTATGCTCTCCTTAAAGTGCCACTTCAATGCAATATTAGTTTTTCTATGCCAGTATAATTATTTAGTTCCATTAAAAGAATTGCTAAAATTTGTTTTTGCAAAAAAAAAAAAAATTATGTGTAACTTTTTTCTGGAAAAATTGATATTGATAGAGCTGACAGATTTATCGCTAAATAGCAGCCATGTGTTTACAATTACAGTATAGTCATATTAGTGATAATAAGGGAAGCGATACGTTTAGTAAAAACTCTTGATTTAAAAAAAAATGTTTGTCAATTATCATTATAAAAGTTGCCATAAAGAAAAGTCGTATTACCTAACAGATTCTTTTTTGTGATATAACTTCGTAATATTTGTCTAACGCACTCCCACGCATATTGAACTATTCAACATTATCATTGGCGAGTAGGGGGGGTAATGTGGATGACACTTGACCTTGACTCGGACATTATTTCGATATATCGATTTTTGCTATTGGTTACTATGTAAACGCTATCATTTGTCAACATAACTTATCACTTTATTGCAAACAAAAAGAAATACCTCGAATCAATTGTCTTATTAGTTACTATTTTGATGATTATTTAGTGAAACAATTTGCATAACTTTAAACCTATCAAATTGGAACAATTAAAAACCCGCTGCTGATGTACTTATTTTCAAATTTCTTAAATTTAAAGACTAGGTTTGGAAGTGCAAAAATGGACGAACGTCTTTTTTTTTTTTTTTGCTCTTTTCTGGGCCAGGTACCAGATACTCTTAGCGGATGGTCTTATCGGAAATTCCCGCATTCGGAAGGTATCGGGATCAGAAGATTGTAATCCTATCCGATAGCCAGGCCGCCATTAAAGCAATAAGCTCATATAAGTCATCAGTTCAAAAATGGTATGGGAATGCTTCGGTAAACTCAAAGTCTTCAGTAGGAACAATAGAGATACCCTATTCTGAGTGCCAAGGCATGTTGGCGTGGAAGGAAATGAGATGGCCGACACGCAGTCGGGATCAGAAGATTGTAATCCTATCCGATAGCCAGGCCGCCATTAAAGCAATAAGGTCATGTATGTCATCAGTTCAAAAGTGGTATGGGAATCCTTCGGCAAACTCAATGTCTTCAGTAGGAACAAAAGAGATACCCTATTCTGAGTGCCAGGGCATGTTGGCGTGGAAGGAAATGAGATGGCCGACACACTGGCAAGGAAAGGCGCTGCATATCTCTTTTGTTGGAAGCGCTGCCTCAACCCTTCTAAGTAATAAGCGATTAGCCTTTTCGGGAAGAACTTAGAAATGAGGTGGAAGTGAAGAGAGCACAGCTCTGGAAAATCCTTCCAGGACTGAAGCAAGCTAAGGCCTGTCTTAAGCCTGGTTATAACTAGAAAAGATCTGAAACATGCATCAGTCTGATTAAAAATAGGCTTCGCATGCTAACGGGTTTCCTGATGGAGGAATTGTAGTAGACTCAGGGGACACCTGAAGAAGCTGAGCCTAGAACACGATAGCAGCTGCAGATTTTGTGGAGAGATGGAAGAGACTCCAATATATCTTAGGTTCCTCAGAGATCTTAATCTGGTGCTTTGGATGAGTTGTCTCTGGTGGGGTGGCACAATAGACAATGTTAACAATTTGCAGTACGAAAAATTTAGAGTGAATATTTTCAGACAATGTTTACCTTCTCTTTAAATGCTGTAAGGCTAAGTATTGTTGCATTGTACCAGATTTTTACATTTAATTTTTGACGGAAATATGTGTTTTTTGAGTACACTGGTTACGATTAAAAAGTAAATTTTGAGCGAATCTGGAATTTTTTACGTTGTAGGATACTTGTTTTGGTTGCTTATGTCCGGTTTTGAATTCTTATCCAGCGTCAGAGTAAAGCTATCACGTTTAGTGTAGTAAGTTGAATTTAACAGAAACATGACAGTCAGCTTTCTACACAAACTTGAAGTAGCTTTATTTTTATAATGGAAGAATATGGAAACTGGTTAGTAGCTACCCAAAATAAGCATGCTAAAACAGATGTTATCCCAGCATTGCAGACCTATCACTTATTTTTAGGGAATGTGTGGAAGAAATAATGTCTTACAAAAAAAAAAAATGCAGGAAATTCAATTTCGATATTTTATTAAGGTATCACTGAAGAGGATTTGACAAGAAGTTTTCGTTCAATCCATCAACCGAAAGTTTGATTTTACTTGTTGAATTTTTTTTTTTTTTTGCAATATTCTAGAAAACGGCTTCAACAATTTTCTTTAAATTTCGTAAACTAACTGTAAACACATACACACAAAATAGTACATACTATCACTTTAATTTGAAATCATTTATCTATGAAAAATGATTTTTGCAAAGTTTTTTCAGTTGTTCTCCAATTTTTTAAAAATTTCATGTAAGTACTTTTACTATAGTTATAAAAAAAATGTGAAACTTTTTATCCAGAAAGAAATTGATTTGAGTATTAATAAAGCTCCTCCAAAGAGTTCTGGAAGAACTTAACTGGGTTATGTATTCTTTGTATCTTACTGTTAAAGTTCTATCACCTGGTGAGAAATGTAGGTACTAAACATTTATTAAGAATTCCATCTTTTAGGAAAATTTGTCATTTAGAATGATAATAAAAGAAAAGTGTGTGAATGTTTAATGACTTTTCTTTATAGAGAGAACATTTTCGTGTAACCCAGCTTTTCTTTATTCAAATTTGGCACACACTAAAAGAATGGCATGTTTTATGAAATACCTACTACATTCTAGGGAATTTACATACAGACAAACAACCAGAAATACATACTAGGCGAATTTATTTTTAACCCAGCAATAAAATCGTGGAAGGGCATTTTTTTTAGACCGGAGAACTTACTTTATATTGACTTAAGGAATTACTATTGTCAGAATTATATACAATAATTATTGCTTTAGTAATTTTTTTTTAATCACTTAGAAATATAATTTCTGTTATTGATCTAGTCCAAGGTAAACTTGTTACAATCATTGTTAATGAATATATTACATTAAACAAACTGTCTCAGATTATTTTTTATTTTATTGTAGTTCCAAATTCTCGGTTCTGGAGAAATATATGTGAGATTAATGGACGTGTGCCTCAGATAATATTCCAAATAAAAGTAATACGTTTATATCTGGACAATTAGCATCCCAAGTTTAAAGGAAATCTTTGTAGTCGTTTTCAAGAAACTGCCCCCCCCCCCACCAAAAAAAAGCTCAACAAAATCTAATTCTATAAAGTAACACTTCCGGTTTTCCAATTTTCTATGTATATTAATATAATGTAGAACTATACATTCGTACTGAAATGGTACTTAAGGGCAAAGCTTAACGCTACTGTTTCCCATAATCCCCACAAAAATCTATTTTTCATAGAAAAATTGTTCAAATAAATGTGATAGGTATTAATATGTGTCGAATAGTATACGAAGTTTAAAAAATCTGGTGTGAAACACTCACACAACTTTCTCTTACTCCAGTACTCAAAATTATAATTGACAAATTTTATAGTTAGTGTACCAAATTTAATGAAATTCGTCGAAAAGTGAAAACACTGTCCAGTAAAACTGTCCGGCTTACTAATTTCCTTGAAACTCGGAATTTGGGTCATATATTAATTTCTAGTTATTTCAATTTGGATGACAGAATTGTATAATCAACTGTGATAGCATTTTAAAGAAAAACATAACCCCCCTCCCCCAAAAGTCCCCTTAAATGAATTTATCAGGGGAAAAGTTTCAAATAAAAGTTGTAGCTCTTTATATGGTATAGTTAACAACGCTGGTTTAAAGAAAATCGTTTGGAGCCATTTCGAGAAAATACCAGAAAACTGAAAATTATATTTCAGTAAAAACGCACTTCCGGTTATCTATTTTTTTCAAACTCGGAATTTCAACAACATATTTAATTCTAATTAACATTATTTAGATGACAGAATTGTCTAATAAACTGAAATAGCAGTTAAGATGAAAACCTAACCCCACCCCTCCCCCAGAAGTGCCCTTAAATGAATTTCCTGGAGAAATGTTTCAAATAAAAGTTGTAGCTCTTTGTATTGTAGTTGATATAGCAAGTTTAAAGAAAATCTTGGAGCCATTTTTGAGAAAATTGCAAAAACGTAAAAAAAACAACTAGTAAAGTGGTACTTCCGGGTGAGGAATATTGACACATAACGCACCGTCAGATCGCATGGTTATACCTAAACTAATATCAGTTGAACGTTCTAAACGATTTTTTCGTTTTTGAGCTATGCTGTTCACGTACATACATACATACACACACACACACACACACACACACACACACTCAGACCATTTGCTAAAAAACACTTTTTTTGGACTCAGGGGACCTAAAAATGGATATTTCCGGTGAAAACTCGATATCGAAAATTTGACACGAGTACAATACTTCCTTCCTACTAGGAGTAAGAGAAAGTAAAAAAAAAAATCATTCCAGCCTTTTTGAAAAAATTGCAAAAAAAAACTGAAAAAAATAATCAGTAAAGTTGTATTTCCGGTTACTGTATTTTGCCCAAAAACTTTCGAGTCACATGCGGTAGCTAGTACCTTAAAGGTAGGGGTAGTACCTGCGATTTTTGAGATATACTGTTCATACATGCACACCATTCGCAAAAAAATTGTTTTTCGTACTTAGGAGACCTCAAAATATGTATTTCCGATTAAAATACAAATTCTAAAATTTGTTAGAGAAAGTAAAAAAATATATATATATACAAAGACAGATTGATGACTGACCAGATTCTTCAACCTAGATCCTATACTATTAAAGTCAGAAATATGAAATTTGGATAGTAGGTTCCTTTTGTGACATAAAACAAAGGATTGTTCGAAAGGGGGGTGAAAGGGAGTGTCAAAGTTTATATGAAAATAGATAACATGCGAGTGAAAGGTGGTGAATTTAATCATTTATCACGTATTAAATTCGTGAGTTATCTAGAAACATCTAGAAACGGTAATACGAATTTCAAGCGGACGAAGTCGCTGGCGTGAGCCAGTAATTCTCAGACCCAATTTGTATGAACGTTGTCACCAACGTGAAATAAAATTTCCGAACTTAGATTTATATAAAATTCCAGTTGCCAGGATGACGAAAACACTAAAAAAGCATTTTTTTTCCTTTTTCATCGATTGTGAAATTTTTTCTTCTTATAAAATGGTCTAAAACTTGAAACAAATGAGTGTGGTCTACTGGAGTAAAATCTGAGGACAATGGAGGATGTGGTAGCACTTTACGGACTAACGCCTTCAATTTTTGGTGAGTTTGATATGAATTTGGAGTCTAGCATTGTCTTGCAGCTATATTGGACCTTTTCTGGTTAACCGAGTTTTCAGGGGAAGTTTATGATGAAACTTGTCAAGAAGCAAGACTATAGACCATCTTAGTACTCGAGAAATTCGGTTTTGGATTTGGTTTCGGCATGCCAGTAAGCGCGTCGTCCACCACTGGTCTGATCCACTTATTGTCATGAGATAAATCTTTCGAGTAATTGCAATTTTACAGCAACGTAATCAGACAATGCGAAGCAATTAATTAGTGGTATCTAATGTGAAATTCTATACATAGTACTGAAGTGGCACTGAAGCACGTGTACGTGTGTGTGTGTGTCTGTGTGTGTGTGCAGATAGTATACGAAGTTTAAATAAAATCGTTTGAAAATCGGTTTTTTTGATAATCGAAATCTACAGATGCTGCTAATGAAACATAATATTAAGTTTGAGCTTCCTGTGATTTTTTCTCTTTGAGGAAACCGCAAAGAGCGTTATAAAGATATTTTTTTCTCAGAGGATCATCAAAAAATGCATTACCGCTGAAAACCAAATTTGGCAAACTTGAAACAAGCATATTACGAAAGGGCTTAGCTAAGTAGTTACCGCACTGGACTCCCGGAGAACCCGGGTTCGAATCCAGCCTGCTACTCTTAGATTTTCTCTTCCTCTACAGAGCCTCTACAGATCACTGTCCGGTGATGATCATTGTTGTCTGTAACGAGAGAACACTGTCCAGAGACCGGCAGTGCACTGAGAAAGCTTCGAGCGCAAATGATCATAGATGTTGACACGCCTTAAATTAAAAAAAAAACTAATGAAAACTTTCTCTTACAGCAGTAAGAGAAAGTATAAAAGTTTACCAGATTGATGAAGAAACATCATGAAAAGATGTTGTGTTTTAAAGAAATTTTATAAAATTTATTAAATATAGCGCTAGAATATTTGTAGAATGGACAATGACTTGGTTTATTGTATATTAATTATAAGATTGATTTGGAAAATGATCTAAGAAAATAGTTGTTACAGGAAGTCATTGTGATAAACAAATAAGAATCTCAATGACTGGGCAATGTATGATGAATGCACGCTGAGAAAGCTGGTGTGGGATCGTTATGTAGTTTGTATATTTAGAATAGAGCCAATGAAACACTGAACATAGATGAAATGTTATATCTTTATCATATTCGTTTATAGACAAATATTTATCTTAAACCTTGTGAAACTCCGTTGTGTTAATTGCTGAGAATATTAAAGAATAAATAAACTTATCATATTTAATAAACAACAATGAACATATTGCTTGCGTGCTTTTTATTAATAGAGATGTAAACAAATTCATTCACATTTTTACTTTAGGGAAGGGGGTTAGCTCAATGGTAGCCTTCTGACCTAGCAACGTAGAGGTCGTGGGTTCGAACCCACCAGTGCTGCCTTTAGATTTTTTTCTTGCTAGGAGGCCTCTTCAGCTCACTCTCCGGTAATAGGCAGTAACGAGAAAACACTCTCGGAAGACCGGCAGCACTGAGAAGGCTCCGGCCACCAAAGACCACAGATGTTGATGTGCCTTAAATTAAAAAAGCTTGAAAGATCAGATACATTTTCCGTGATAGTCTGCTTCTTTTTGTGGTCATCGACCGGTTTCGGACGTTCGACCATCATCAGGATGTTTTTGTCAAAACAATGTGATAACATAATAGACTTTGCACAAAGCAAATACAGTTGATACACACTGAATATATTAACTGTATTTGCACTGTGCAAGTCTATGTTATTACACAGTTTGACAAAAACACCCTGATGATGGGCGAACGCCCGAAACCGGTCGATGACCACAAAAATAAGCAGACTATCATGGCAAATGTCTCTGATGAGAAAGTTTGGTAATTGTGTCATATTTCCGATATCGAGTTTTCACCGGAAATACACATTTTGAGGTCCCCAGAGTAAAAAAAAGTGGATTTTAGAAAAGGCAAATAAATTTGCCGAAACGTCTGTAAAAGTTTAAAATGAGTTTTTTTTTTATGACCGAACCTCAACATCTATTTTCAACATTGAATACAGTGTCGTAACGAACACCGAAACGTCTTTTAATGTTTTTTTTTTTTTTCATTTTAGATTTTAGATTTTGGGGAAGAGTTAAGTTTTCCTCTCATGTTCATCCATTAGAGGAAAAAAATGGATAATTCTTACAACTGGTTTTCATTATAAATAGGTTATGTAATATCAATGGTGGTTATTCTTACACAATTAATTGCAATTATATTGAATCGATAGAACATGAATCAGCAATATTCGATAAAAATCATTTGAATTTATATACATAATAATGAGATGATACGATCTGTACTAAATAAATAAATAAGAATAATGGCAGGATCATTTAAGTTGGTCATCTAATTGGTAATGTCGTAATCATGAAATTATCTCTTTAAATTAAAAATATATATAATTAACTACCGCCATGAAGGCCAATATCTCTCGCTAAATGAATATTAATTAAAATGGAAAAAGAAATTGGTGTGAATCATTCACAGCACATGCTCTTACTCAATATTCACATAGTTCTTATTAATTCAAATTTTAAATTTTATTAAACTTTTAGTGAGTCTATTACAAATCTTGGTGTTCGGGATTATAGTGGTCGGTTTTTAGGACATAACTTTTACCAGAATGTGACTATGGTCTATAGCAACACATCTCTGCCAGCCCTCCTGGAAAATGTTGCATTTCCGGTGAACTAGTTTTAATCATGCTCGGCATCACTTATCATTGTAAAATAACACCCTTAAGAGGAAAACATAATCCCTCCCCTCCACCAAACTCCTTCTGAAATGAATTTTCTTGGAAAAATATTTAAATAGAAGTTGTAGCTGTTTATATGAGTATTTAGTATTCCAAGTTCAAAGAAAATTGCAAAAAAAAAAACGGAAAAATCTATTCAATAAAGTGTTATTTCCGGTTGACCGATTTTGATTAAGACTTTATTGTCGAATCCCATGACAGCACTTAAAACTAAATATTAAGCTTGAACTTTCTGCTATTTTTGCTTTTTGAGTTATGCTGACCGCAAAGAGAGACCAGCCTTTTTAAAAACCACTTTTTCTGACTCAATACGTGTATTTCCGGTGAATACTCAACATATAAAATTTGGCACGATCGCAATACTTACTCTCCTACCAGCAGTAAGTGAAAGTAAAAAAAATTATGTAAAAATGTAAATAGAAAACTGAGTAAATAAATATAAAAAAATACGGCTGATTAAGCTTAAACTATTTTAATAATCATGATGAACAATTGAAATGTTATCAAAACGAACAATGTTTATTATAAACGTGCCATCTCTATACAACGCAACGGTGGTTGGGTGGGGGTTCTGTTAAACATAAGACCACCAATCAAGGCCCCCTCCCACCAGCTCCAATTTACCAATTCAGTATATCTCCCCCACTCCTTTAAAATATAATTCTCGATATTTAAACTATTCTTTATAAATAAAATTATTATTATTAATATCGGTATTTGTTGATTATTTAGAGCTGCAAGAATTCTGCTAAGTATATATTTATCTAAAGCTCTTGTAACTCTCTTGTAGCTACACCTGTTCATTTAATCTGGTAAACACTTAACCTTGTTTAATTACAAAGAAAGAGTAATTAAAAAATGTTTATCTAAAAAAACTCATTGAAATTACGAGAACTGAAGGAAATTTTTAATAAAATCAATAAAAAGAATCTCCCCTCTTTTATTCCCTAAAAGTTTGATCAGAGGAAATTATTTTTTTAAAATATAGTGCGGTTAATTGCCCCCTCTCCCAAGTTATCCTTAGGTACTTTGGAATCGAAACCAATAAATTGTATTTAACCAGAATTAGTGATATTTTCTTCTTTTTTTTTTACGCGTCAACATCTATAGTCAATGACACCGGGAGCCTTCTCAGGATACTCCAAGCAAGTTGTTTTTCGCAATTATCTTCCAAAATAATACTATTTTTTAGAGATTTTATCTGTCAGAGTATGCTTCTTTTCATTGATTTTGATGTGTTTGGGATTGCCGCTATTGTCAGAGTTTGGTGAATGAAGAGAATTTGGCTTCTACTTTAAAAATTTCGGTCACATATTGTGCACTGATTAATGCAATATAAAAAGGTTCAATCATTCAGTATGCTATATAATAGATACTTTTTAACTATAATTCAACTCTCTTTTAAACGAACTGATTTACTTACTACCAAACTTAACAATCAGAAATAATAAAAAGAGGCATACTATCATGGACACAATGCCAAATATTATCCAGCATTGCGGGCCCAACCACATATTCCAGAATATTGCGTAACGCTTGGATTGGATTTTAGGTGTGTTAAAAATGTCATTTCAGAACATCGTCAGGTTCAACATTTTTAGTATATCAAAATGAATAGTAAAAAAAAAAACGATTTAGAAAATATTGTTAATTATTAACATTTGCTAAATGTAGCAAGTGAAGCTGGCAGTGTTCTTTCTTGCATAAGATGTTTACTTTCTCATTCTTCTCTGATTGGGAGTAGTACGGAATTTAATTCTTACCGGAAACCCACGTTCTGAAGAAGTCCCCAGAGTGGAAAAAAAATTCGTTTTTAGAAAATGGTATGCGCAACGTATGTATAAACGAACAGCATAGCGCAACAATGAAAAATAGAAATTTCAAAAGTGATATGCATTTGGTTATCACCATGGGATCCGACAGGAAGTGATATGTCAAAATTCCTTAACCGGAAGTAACACTTTACAATGGATTTTTCAGTTGTTTTTTTTTTTTTACGATTTTCTCGAAAACGGCTCCAACGATTTTCATTAAACTTAGTATACCAACTAAACATATAAAGAGCAACAACTTTTATTTAATATATTACACTGGGAAAATTCATTTAAGGGACTTGTGGAGGGGGAGGTGCGGTTATGTTTTTTCTTAACAGTGCTATTTTAGTTTATTGTATAATACTTTCAACATTCTAATTAACATTAATAAGAATTAAATATGTTGCCAAAATTCTTAGTCTGAAGAAAATCGATTGACCGGAAGTGCGTGATCTTTTTTTTTTTTTTTTTTTTTACTGAAAGTTTTTTCTGCATCTGTGACGGATAATCATGTAAAACGCAGTATGAGAAAGTCTAGTATGAAGATTTCAAACCATGTATTTATTCGGTTCTCAATAAAAGTAAATAAATTTAGAGTAACAAGGTTTTAATAAGGAGGATTCTATAAATATATGAGAAAAGTAACAACATATCTTATTCCCATTCATATAGATAATAACCTCAAATAATTCTGAACACTCAAGTGGTTACCAGCAACTTTATATTTTAACTAAGCAACTCTCGATCCTAAAAGCAATGTAATTCCCAACCGCATTTCAAAATTCATTAAATACAATAACTTCGATAACAATACAAAACTCTTTTTATATTGAATACGTTTAAATAAAGATTTGAAACTAACCTATCTTCCTAAATAGTTGACTAATAGACTTAGTATTTCCGGCATGACCATGAAAAATGTGCAAAATCTTGTTGGGAGTTTGTTACAAGTTATTACTCTAAACTATATCATGTTTGCCAAATGAACAGTATGGGAGGTTATTTTAGTCATGATTGTACTGCTATAATAATTACCTTTTTTTTCTTTTTTTTTTTTAATTATAACGTCTCTTTTTATTATTAAAAACATTGAATAAATAAAATAATAATAAAAAAATAAATAAATAAATGATAAAATAAATATTGTGGTTTACGTTTATCAGAAGATAAGATGTTCAAACAAAACAAACAAAATTCGACGACGCTACAAGATCATCTGTATATAGTATGTATAGAATGCCTTCACCCAAATAATTCAGTGCCAAATATATCCTGACACTTGCACACACACACATTTGGGCCAACATACAATGAATGATTTTTTTTTTTTTTTCTTGTTAACTTCTTAATATAACATCAAAGGGTTTCCCAAGTATTTCTTTTTCAAAATTAATAAATAATCTATAGTGCAACAGCCCATGAAGGGCCAAAAGACTTGTCAGACAGCAAGTTTTATTGAGGGTTCCAACTGCCGCTTAATTCTGGAGTTCACTAGCTATTAGACCAATTCGTGTGGGCAATCAAAATTAATAATGGCAGCATAACTTGATTTATCACTTGGGGAATCGGAACGAATCACTAAAAAAAAAAATTCGTTCCTTGAAAGTAACTAAATCCTGTTTTCTTATCAGAAAGGCATTGTTTTTTGTTTATTCCACTTATTGCTGTTATAAATGGAATTTGTGTGATCGTGTCAAATTTTCGAACTTGATTTTTTTGTACGAGAAATTTAGGTTTGAAAGCCTCGGAAAATGAAAAAATTATTTTCAGTGATTTTTTTTTTTTAAACCGGAATTGCGAATTTCGCAGACTAGGTTATTGAGTTTTTTGGAGCTGATTTTCTTGAAAATCGCTCTGATGATTTTATTCACTATTATTTGATATATTTTTCCGAAAAAAATGCTTTTAGGGGTCTGTGAATAAAGTTTAAATTTAAAGTGCTTTGCTATAAGGTTGTGAGACAGAGGTCTGCTGTCACGTAAATAAGTATGATATCTACCATCTTGATAACGTAATGTAAGCCCAATGAAGATTTAGTAAAGATGGTATATTCAAAGAAAATTGTTCAATTATAATTGTAATAATTGCAGTAAGAAATAGGTCTTATGAGTGTTTCACACCAGATTTTTTTTATAGTTGGTACCCAGAAACTTTATCGACATTTTAAAAAATGTGTGATCGCTTATTTCATCTTACTGCAATAAAAATAATTAAAAAAGATTCTGAAATAATGTTAGAAGAGATAAAATTAGTTTTCTAATGAAAGGGGGAAAAGTTTACTTTCAGAAAGATTAATTAAGTTAGATTAATGTTTACCTTCAACAATATTGTGTGTACCGACATTTTATATTATTATTAGATTCATGGTAATATTAACTTTTAATTCAAGAGATTACACTTAACAAAATGGCAACACTGTAATTATTTTTAACCACTATAACTTTATTTTTCTGATTTTACTGGATTCTCATTATTATACTTTGAAGGGAACAACTAGAAAATCATGAAAAACCGGGAAACACACACGCACACACAATCGTACTTCCGATTGTTGAATTCTTACCCGAAACTTACATGTCAGAAGCGGTGATAGAACTAATAATTAATATTCAACACGAAGTAAAATATTTTTGGGAAGGGATTAATTCAGTGGTAGCTCGCTGGACTAGCAACGCGGAGGTTCCGGATTCGAACCCAGCCGTGCTTCCCTTAGATTTTTTCTTACAAGGAGCCTCTTACAGCTAACTGTTCGGTGATGGACAGTGTTTGTCTGTAACGAGAGAACACTGTACCGAGGCCGGCATTGCACTGAGAAAGCTCGCGGGCGCAAATGATAATTGATGTTGATGCGCCTAAAATAAAAATAAAAAATAGATTTTCTTCAGTTGCAACACACGCTGCGGTCAAAGCTGAATTGCAGTGTGAAAAGATATTACTTTACTCACTGATAAATAACTATTTTATACTGTTAAGTGTTAAACAAAAATCTGATGTGAAACACTCACACAATTTTCTCTTACTCCAGTTTACAAAATTATAATTGACAAATGTTATAGTTAGTGTACCAAATTTAATGAAATTCGCCGAAAACTGAAAAAAACTGTTCAGTAAAAGCGCACTTCCGGTTTACTGGATCTCTTGAAACTCGAAATTTCGGCCATCTATTTATTTCTAATTAATTCTGTTTAGATGATAGAATTGTATAATCAACTACGATGGCACTTTAGAGAAAACAATAACCCCACCCCTCCCCTAAAAGTACCTTCAAATGAATAAGTGTACACCTCTGTATGGGTAGTTTATATAAGAAGTTTCAACAAAATTCACGGAGCTATTCTTGAGAAAATCGCGAAGAAGTGAAAAAATCATTTAGTAAAGTGGTAAATTAATCGCACTTTCGGTCATCCGATTTTTTCAAACACGGAATTTCGACAAGATATTCAATTCTAATTAACATTATTTAGATGACAGAATTGTATAATAAACTGAAATAGCACTTTAGAGGAAACCGTAACCCCACCCCTCCACCAAAAGTACCCTTAAATGAATTTTCCCGGAGAAATGTGACAAATAAAAGTTGTAGCTGTTTGTATGTGAACTTGATGTACCAAGTTTGAAGAAAATCGTTGGAGCCATTTTTGAGAAAATCACAAAAAAGTAAAAAAACCAACTAGTAAAGTGGTACTGCCGGCTGAGGAATTTGGACAGATAACCTAACTGTCAGACTCCATGGTGATACCTAAACGGAATATCAAGTTTGAACTTTCTGCGGTTTTTCGTTTTTGAGCTATGCTGTTCACTTACACACATACACACGGACCATTTTCTAATAACCACTTTTTTCGACTCAGGGGACCTCAGAACGGAATATGCCCGAAGAAAAATCGATAACGAAAATTTGACAGATTACTTCTCGTACTAGGAGTAAGAGAAAGTAAAAAGGATATAAAAAGAGGTGAAACATTTGCGATAACGCCTGTGAGAATGTTGTCCATTGAAAAAGGGAACATTTGTAAAATACAGAAAGGTCGTAAACTATTAGGTTAAAGTTAAGCGAAATGATATTATTTTTCGATATTGTTAAATTACTTGAAAATTTAAAATAAATGATTAATTTAAGAACTTCTTCTTTAGTTTACTATATTTTAGAAATATTCTGTAGAGATTGAAAGTATACTTCAGCCACTTTTAATAGAATAAATTGTAACTTTATTATTCTTTTGCGGTAAAAAAAAAAACAATAAAAAAAAATCGATGAGTCATCCAAGTTGAAACAAAGTCAATATTAGATAATGAAATTTTTTCTCATTTAATAAGAAATTAGCGTAATCATTGCTTATTATTACCTGTTTGCATTAATTGAGATAAAAACAGGTATAATCACAATTTATTAATCAAACAACAATATAACTAATAAAGGATAAGGATATTGTTGAGTTGTAATTTGATATAAATGGCAATATGGTCTGGTAATATATGTTACGGTCGTTAAACTGCTGTGTTATTGAAACAATCAACAGACGAGATAACGGGTCCGTCACAGTTGTAATCCCCTGAACTGAAAACTTATTGAACTATGCAAGTGAATCAATTTTTATTAAAATATAAACCAGCTGGAGTAATTTTCATACTAATAATGATGGAGATATTATTATAGAAATATTAAACATTCCAATATTGCTATTACAATTAGTTGGTATTTTGTGTGATAGTGTAGGAATGTAAAGGAGGCCACACTTCAGTTTAATATGAAATAGCTCTCCAGCCAGGGGGGGGGTACCTACCTCTCTGTCCGCATCAGTAAGGCACTACATCCTTCAGTTCCAGTCAAGGTCATATACTTGCATCCCTCATTGGCTGTTTCATTCTTCTCCCTCCCTTAAAAATATTCATTTTTTTTCGTAATTATTATGAAGTCCCTTTCTAGATATTAAAACATATGGCTGGCAAAATTATGAAATGAAATCATTCTATGAATAATATTTCAGAGACCACATTTTCTTAGTAACAGTTAGCACACTGAAACTGTGAACATCTTCTATTCAGAAAGGATGGTACACATAAAATTCACAAAGTTTCCAAACCGGTCTGTGATAGAATATTTAGAATAATTACAAGGCCGCCAACGGCCATAAAACTTGCATGTGCGCACTTGTGAGATCATCACCACCGGCTTAGTTTTTTCTCACTTTTAAATAAGAGCTAATTATTAAGTCGCGAGTAAAATTTTTGAACTTTCACTGAAAATACTTTTCTTCTTCTTTTCTTTCTTTCTTTGTTTTGTAGGAAAAAGTGGTTTAAAGATCAGTTTTTGATACTTGGGATATCTCAGTACATGCATAATCCGGTGATAACTAAATTTCAAAAATTGGACACGCTTACTTCCTGTTATAGCAAGTAAGGGAATTATAAAAACATTACAATTTGGTTTTGAAATGAAATTAAATAGGAAGTAATCAATAGTAACTATGTAACTTTTATTTTCTAACCTCTTCATTAGTCATAATTACAACTTCCTTTATATCGATTAATAAAGTTGTTTATTGATATTATTATAGAATTATTTATAAAGACGGAAGTTTGACATTACTAAGAAAAACCCCCCACCATTTGTTAAACGTTGATAAGTCGTCAACAAGAGAAGAACAAGTTGATATTAATAGTAGTTTACAAGTGTTAAAAAACATGGTGTGAAACTCTCACATAACTTTTTCTTGTGTTACAATTCTCAAAATTTTTATGGACAAATTTTATTTCATATAATTTTTACTAAAAGTTCAGAAGTTCAAAATGTCATGGACATCATAAGGGCAGGAATAGAGACAGCAGTTGTCGTATGCTGTGAACATATGTATGTTGCAGCTAACTCCGAACTAGCTGAAATCAAGTTTCCTAGAAATATGTTATGCCACATGATGTATGTGCAGTTAGTTTGCGAAGTTTCCAGAAAATAGTTGGAGTCATTTTCGAGAAAATCGCGAAAAACTGAAGTAAAAGAAAACATTCAGTAAAGCTCCATTTCCGGTTGATGGATTTTGCCCATAACCTTTGGTCACAGATGCTGTTGTAATAGTACTTAAAACAAAATATCAAGTTTGTACTTCCTGCAATTTTTTCAGGTTTTTTTTTTTTTTAGATATTTTGAACATGACCTACATCACACACACACACACAAACCATTCGCAAAAAAAACAATTTTTTTCCTTCTCAGAGAACCTCGAAACACCGTATTTCCTGGTGAAAAGTCAATTTCGAAAACTTGACACGATCGTTATACTTCCTTTAGTAAGAGAAAGTTATAAAAATCAGAACTATATAAAGAATCAAGGCAATAATATTGACGATATGTTTCTTGGTAGACTATTATCCCCCTCTCTAAATACACTTGAGCCAAGATGTCTGTATATGTTATTTTATCTTTTTTATAATAGGTATATATATACATACATTATATTTTATCTAAATCTGCAAAACCTATTTTTTGTTTCCTTTAAATGTATATATGAAAGTCAGAAAGATAGCTGACCGAAATAAACCAGTTTTTACTGCACTATAATAATACTCATTTATTATTATTATTATTTTTTTAATTTTACATAATTATACAGTTCATTGCCTTGAAAGTTGTTTTTTTTTTGTTTGTTTTTATATCTCTAACAGACTACATTCTTTTTTATAAAACAGAATTTTATTTATGTGTATCTCAAGTTAGCTCCTGTACTAATTGTTTATAGCCAAGGTTAAATAACTGTACGTTAATAATGTTAATATATTTTGTAGTACAACTTAAATAAAGTTGTTTATAATATAATTAATTGATAATTAATTAAATTTGTAAATCATTACAAAAAAAACTCTGTTGCGAAAATTTATATAACATTCTTTTACTGTAATTCACATAGCTGTAATTGACAAATGTTCTTCAAGATTAATGCCCTTTTTATTATTATTATTATTATTATAATAGAGAGAAACCTAACCTCTCTATTGTCCCAATAAAATAATTTTTTTTCTGAAAAAGTAACAAATAAAAATAATAAATTTTTATATATGTATAGATTCAACTAATTTCAAGAAAAATGTATGTAGCCTTTTTTGGAGAAAGTGATGAAAAGCTGATAACTCCCAATCTGTAATGTTGCAATTCCCATTAACCGATTTTCTTAAACAAATGTTTTTTTTCTTTTCTTTCTATAAATCTGTATTCTTTATTTTTTGAAAGAGCACTTTAGTGGAAACTTGATGAGAAAACTCCCCAAAAAAATGAGTTTTCCTAGGAAAATAAAAATGTGTAAATAAAAGTTTGTAGAATATTATTAATAGAAGTGTGAAGAAAATCATTGGAAGCGTTTTCTTGAAAATCATGTAAAACTTAAGTTAAACATTGATTAAAGGTGGCACTTCCTATTTGAGACCAAAATCATGATGTGCCTAGGATCTCTCGTCATGGTACTCATAATGGAATATCAAATTTCTAAATTGCTGTAGCACTAAATTCACATTCACAATACGCAAAAAAAAAAATATACTCAGAGAACTTCAAAACATAAATTTCTGATGAAACCACACACGTTTCTTGCCATACTTAGCAAATAGCAAGAGAAGTAAAAATTCTTTTAAGCTAAACAAATTTATGAGTGAATCTAAGAATGGTGAAGCTAAAAATCTCAAATATACATACGTATAATACAGACAGACATTTTTTTAGATTTATTATTGTAAATATACCATAGAACTGATAAAAATAATTATTCTCTATGATGATTAAATATTTTTTTTAAAAATTCCGAGCCAGAAAATTACCTTCATTGTAAAACCGAAAAGAATATTTTGAAGAAAGATATTTTGTTAACATCGATGACAAACTATTCGATATATTCTTTTCTTTGAACAACTGCTGCAAACGTTGTGGAAGCAGGGTTATTGCTGGTGTATACAAAAGACTAAAATGGACAAACAGAGGAATGAGGATGTGAGGAAGGAAATGGATGTAAAAGAAACTATTTAGGGAAAAATTGGCGAGAAGAAAGCCTACATGGTACCCCCGGGTAGGTGACTATAGAAAGTCAGGAAATGAAACCCATCAAGAAAAAGAAGAAGAGGAAGATCGGGGAAAAGATGGCAGGAGGGTATTGACGAGTGGATGGTGAGTGGAGGTTTGAGAGAGTTTTCGAGATAGAAAGTGACCTGACAATAACCTATTAAGGGAGAAACCATAGCCAAGAATTCCAAGATTGAAGAAAATTGGTTAACTGACCGGAAGTAGCTAACTTTACGAAATAGATTGCTGAAATTTTCTAGAATTTCTCTCGACGAAAATGGTTCTAACAATTCACTTTGATCTTGGTGGGCTAACTGCACAAATATAAACCTAATTAGTGAAAGAAGACATTTTTTTTTCCTTCCTGAAAAACTTTACTTTAGATGGAACTTCAGGGGGATTATTCAATTATTCAGTCTGCTATTTCGCCAAGTTCAATTTCTGGTCCTAAAACTAACGTGCGTATGATTTATTAAGGAAAAATTTGTCTTGAATGAGAAAGTCGTGTGAAGACTAGATTGTTTTCTGCAATATTACATTGTAAGGATGGTCAAGGCCGGTCAGAGAACCACAAGTCAAGAATGGATTGCAAAAGAAAAAAAGAGAAAGATAATATGGAATTTTAAATCTAAGAATAACATGAATTTGCTGGCACCATTTTTTATCACACTTTATCAATGAAATATTTTTTTCTATTTATACTATCAACGTCACTGTTTCATCTAATGCATTTACTTTTTTATTTTATGTACATTATTCAATGAATCTGATAGTTACGTAATATTTCAGTGATAATAAAATTAATATTGGCTATGTAAAAAAAAAAACTCACTTTCGGCTGTTCAACCCATTTTCATCAAATTTGGAATTCCGGCCAAGCATTTTGAAGGTTAGATTGTAATCTGTACAAGAAGTGGGAGTTTAGAAGAAAGCGTGACGTCAGAGTTCTCCTCTTCCCCAGAACCTCTAATAGTTATTTATTTGACCAAAGAGCAACTGGCCACTTCTACACACACTCGTGTTTCAGATTTGGCAACTGAACGATAGTTGTGGAGAACTTTTCTCTAGAGTTAAATATTAGATTTTTTTTCTGCAATCTTATTAAATTAGTTGTTAATTTTATGTAAATATAAAAAAATATGAAAAGGTGCAGCAAATACTAAGAATATATATTTTAATTCAAGTTAAATACTTCCTCTCTCTATAACCTATCCCGTTTGGTATAAGCACAAAACCAGTGTATCTGGGATTAGTTTTGATCTTGTTTTCGCGTATTGGCACTAGATGTCGGGCTAGTTAGAATTGAATAATGTTACTTTTACACACTAGTGAGAGAATGTAAGTTTGTAACTTAATAGTGAGAAAAAGTAGATCTTTAGCCACCAAATTTAGTATAATAATCGTCACATTACTCAACTGTTGTAGAAAAAATTAATTTTCCCTTCATACAGTGGTAAGAGAAAGTTATTACCTAGCAAAAATAAAATTTCTTTAATATACGCACGCACACACGCACACACACAAAACACACACACACACATATATATACCCGACACCACCTTAGCATGCATTTCTGGTCAAGCGATTTTCTTCAAATTTGTAATTTTAACAATACATACAATTTATATTATAAAGATTGCTGAACCATACATTGTACTGAGGTGGTACTTTAGTGAAAAGCTTACGTTCTCCCCCAGAACCGCAAAACTAACTTTTCTGGACGAATATGCTTCAAATAAAAGTGATGGGAATGTTTGTTGTGACCATATAGTCCGATAGTCAGTTAAGCAGCCCTGAAGGCACTTCCTCACAGCAAATAGTCTCGAGACTGGTTTAGGATTGCCTATTTGCCCTAACCGAGGTGGGTGCTCGGAATAAGCTGACACTCGCCTGGGTATCGGGTCTTGCGGAGTTCCTTGGCAACGAAAGGGCAGATGCCCAGGTGCGGGAGGGCTCGAAGGATACCTTTATAGCGCCCGAGCCCTTCTGCGGGTTGCCCAGGAGCCTCATTCACGCTTCTATCAAGGAATGGATAGAAGACAGCGTGTGCGATGGTGGGAAAGTACGCCAGCGCAGAGGCAGGCTAAACTCTTTTAAGAGACATTGCCTAAATTTACCAAGGACTGCCGAGCCATAGCCGAAGGGATATAAGGCTAATAGTGGGTCTACTAGCAGGGCAGATAGGCAATCCCACATCGGGGGATAGGCAAGTGGTGCATGTGCCTATTCAGCTTTGTTAGGCCTGATTAAGAGAGCAAAACTGAAGGATGTGCTATAAACCCAGGAGATCCACAATAGACCTCTCAATGAAGGACGCAGTGGAATGAAGTGAGGCCCTCCCCAATCTAATCTAAACTAATCTAGGAATGTTTGTAATTTGAATACGAAAATCGTTGGCGCCATTTTCTCGAAAATGGTGAAAAACTGAACAAAAAAATTCAGTAAATCGGAAGTCGCACTACCGGTTGATGGATTTTGATCTTATATTTATTGTCATATGCAGTGGTAATATCTAAACGGAATTTCGTATTTGAGCTTCCTATTTTTAATTTTTTTTTTCACGCACACACACCATTCGCTAAAAACATGTATTTCTGGTAAGTACTCTATTTCAAAATTTTAACACGATCTTAATACTTCCGTGACATTGTGGTAGACAAAGAAAATATTCCTTCCTTTTATAAAGTTCATATCTTTCTAAAACAGGTTCACCACATTACAATGTGACATATTTTTCAAGGTTAAAAAACTTGCATTTAAATTATTTTTTTTTTTCAAATGATTAGTGAAGTAAATGGAAGTTTTCCTTCATCGTCCACCATAACTTAATTGAATAAAATGATCGAGTAGGTCTTTTTTTTAAAAAAAAAATAGGTTCAAAATTACATTTTTGCTACTATAGGATAGAGATTAACATAACCTCCCTATAGAATGGACTTCAAACTTACATGTATGTACCACTTGCTCCTGCTACCTGACTAACGGATATTTTTCCTTTCTCTTACTGCTATAAGTAGTATTATATGTGGCCAATCTTTGAAATTGAGTTTTCACCGGAAATAGATGTTGGCCATATACTCCGACAGTCAGGCAGCCCTGAAGGCACTTTCCTCACACCAAGTGGTCTCAAGACTGGTGTGGGACTGCCTACTTGCCCTCACCGAGATGGGTACTCGGAACAAACTGACACTCGCCTGGGTGCCGGGACATGCGGGGTTCCTGGGCAATGAGAGGGCGGATGCCCTAGCGAGGGAGGGATCGCAGGATACCTTTATAGGCCCCGAACCCTTCTGCGGCTTGTCCAGGAGCCTCATTCAAACTTCTATCAGGGGTTGGGTAGAAGAACAGCGTCTGCGTTGGTGGGAGGGAACACCAGGACAGAGGCAGGCAAAGCTCTTTATCAAAAGACATTTGCCTAAATTTACCAGAGACCTACTGAGCCAGACCCGAAGGGATATAAGGTTAATTGTGGGTCTAATAACAGGGCATTGTAGGCTGAATAGACACATGCAACACCTACAACTTGCGGATAGTGCGGTATGCCGATTCTGCAAGGTGGAGGAGGAGACCCCGGCGCACATCCTTTGTGAGTGCGCCGGCCTGGCGAGGATCAGGTTTCTTCAATTGGGGAGGGGCAATCCCGAAGCTGGAAGCTTCATGACGGAGCCGCTCTCAGCTTTGCTATGACTGGTTAGGAGGGCAAAGCTGGGGGCTGTTCTGTATTGTAAGGGGATCCACAATAGACCTCGATTTGTAGGTCGCAGTGGAATGAGGCTCAATCCCCCCGCTTCTATTCTATTCTATTCGTTCAGATTCATCAGTGGGAATGCAATGGTTGTTCGCAGTTTTCTGGAACTTTTTCTAGAACTCGGCTCTATCAATTTTCTTCACACTTCGCATAGTAATTATTCATGTATAGGCTCAACGCTTTTATTTTGAAACAGGACAGGAAAATCTATTTTTCAGTGGCTGCCGGATGAACTGCAGTGTTAAGTTTTCCTCGATAGTTCCGGTTAAGAACAAGTATGCTTCCATCATCTATATAATATTAAGGGTATTGTAATCGTGTCAAATTTTCAATATCAATAACGTGTATTTCACCGGAAATAATGTGTGAATGTGAACGCATCGCTCAAAAATGAAAATGCGCTCGTAGTAAGTTCAAACTTGACATTACGATTAGGTATCACCATGGCATCTGACAGTAAGTTATCTGTCGAAATCCCTCAACCGGAAGTATCACCTTACTGAGTGGATTTTATAACTACACATATTTAGTGGTACAATTTTTTTTTTTTTTTAACATTTCTCTAGGAAAATTCATTGATGGCGGCTTTTGGGTGATATTTTCCTCTAAAGTGTTAATTTAATTTAGTTTATTTTACGAAAAATTCCTTCGTTTAAATCATATTTATTGGAATTAAATATGTTTCTAAAATTCTGAGTTTGAAAAAACTTGTATAACTGGAAGTGCGTTTTTACTGAACAGGTTTTTTAGTTTTCTTTTTAAAAATATTTAGGAGGATCCTTGAGACGTTAGGATTAACTCTAAACTGCAGTTCCAACCAGTATGTTACTCAACTATATTTTTAAATGTAATTTAGTAAAATTACAGGTTTGAATTTCTAACTTGTGAGTTTAAATTGTAATTGTTTAAACGAATGTCCGGATGCAATGCTCCGCATCAGATTGTTTGCTCATTCTATTAGGATTAGGCATTTATAGAGTTTGCTTCTCTTCAAGAATTTACTCGGAACATAAAAAGAATCCGTTTTTAATATTAATTTCTTTTTCAACTATCACTAAATCAAACTACGCAATATACTAAACCAAATTAATAATGTAATGATTATGGTAATCAAATCAGAAAACACCCCATAATGACTTCCTCATTAGTCATCAAAAATAAATGAACTTGTAAAAATGTTTTGTTAAATATTGATTAAAATGACTTCCTCTTCAGTCATCAAAATTTTTGAAAAGAATGTGTTCAATTGGGAATTAAAGATAAAGAGAAGACAAAATTTAATTATTCAGACTGTCTGTCCATGACGCAGCAGTTATTTTGTAAAAATCAATTCGGGGCTATGTTGATAACCTATTTTAAAGTCATAAAATCATTAAAGTGATTTAATTATAATCAACAAATTATTTTATTAGTTTTGGTAGTTATAACTTGAATTTTTTTGTTTTTTTTTTCATTCTGTTGAAAGGACTTAGTCGTTTTTTGAAAGAATTTCTCTTACTCCAATGTTTACAATTGTTACTGAGATAAATTTTCTCTAAATATAGGATTTAATTTTTATTAGACGTACAGAAAAATATACATTGTTGGTATTTAAGGCTTAAGTTTTACCTGTCATAAAATTGTTATGGCAACATTCTTCCGTTTCAGCTGCCAGTAGGACTTAATGCTGGACTATAAAGCTAAACTCAAAGATTTTTTCAAAAAAACTATTTAAAAAAAAAAAGAATTTATTAAGAAAAATACATCAAATAAAAATGATAGGTTCAATATTTGTGGAATCCGCTTCCAAATTTAAAGTAATTTGATAAATTTTGGCTAAAACTTTTCTCGCGGAATGTTTCCTAAAGTAATAAGAGAAAGTAAACATTGTTATGCACAAGTTGCTGACTTCTTTTCTATGGTTTTATAACAGTAAAATAATTTTTCTAAAAATATGAAAAAGTCGGAAACTTCGGAATGTGTGTGTACCTACTTAATCGTTGTTTAAAAAAATAAATAAATAAATTAAAATCTAATTAAACTAATTATAATCTAATAGATCAATACAATATTCATTAAAATAGTATTATTTTCATTTGAGCTATTTTTTCCGAAGCGGTTTATTATAAAGCGAGAACTTTTTTCTTTTGTCCTTAAACCAGTTCTTTGGATCGGAACGAATCCCATTAAAGTTTAAAACTCTCTGCGTATTTTCATTGTTAATTTATTGGCCAGTGATGGCGAACCTATGACCCGCGTGACCGAGCTGTGGCACGTCAAAAATTTTTACTGGCACGTGAATAATATTTACAAAATATTTCGATTAGCTTCACACACGCACGCGCAAATGCAAATGTACAACTTACATCTTGTTTATCTTTACCAACAGGGAGTTTCAGCACGTGTTTTCAATAATTTTGACAGCGGATTGAAAAGTTAATCTAGGTTTCAATTTACTTTTTGCTTTGGTCAATCTTAGGATCATGTTGGACCTAAAATATTTGTCACATTAAAATTTGTATAGTTATACAACTATAGTATAACCTACAAGTTGTATGTTAGTTATTATATTTAACATTTGAAAAATAACAATTATCATTATTTTCTTTGGTCAATTTTTTTTTTTTTTTGCTATGTACATAATTTTTAGCTTTATTCCGAAGTTTCCAGTACTTTTTATTTTAAATTTTTTGCTTGCGAGTCATTTTTTCCCTAAATGAATTTTATAAAAGAAGTTCAAGAAATATAATGACTGATGAATCTATCTGATGATAAGCATTACCAAGGAGTAAAGCATTTAGTTAGTATCGAAGATATAGAAGCAAAAATCTACATTTTTTACGATTATATGATTGATTAGAAGTTTAACTATCAATTTATTTATGATTATTTTATTTATGTGAAGTTCCATGTTAATTTTTATACTTATCTCAATAAAATCGGCAAAACTTTTTTTTTTAATTAACTTTTCCTCTTTTTAAATATGTGCGGGCACATTAGCAAGTTAATAAATTAGGATCTGTGAATTTTTGGCACGGCCAAGAATACAGATTCACCACCACTTAGTTACACTATTCCCATAAACCAATCTTGAAAATTCAAATTGCACTTTTTCTTTCTATCAGTTTAAATTTGAAAGATTTTTCCGGAAAAATGGATTTTTTGGTAGTTCTGAGGGAACCTTTAGCGTTATGCTTTTTCTCTAAAGTATTACTTCAGCAAAATATATGGTTTTACGATCTTCATAATAGTAATATTAATAATATATATTAGAAGCATTGATAGAATCCCAAATTTGAAAAAAAAAAATCGGTTAACCGGAAGTGCGACTTTGCAGAATAGGTATTTGAGTTTTTTTTTTCTGAAACGGCTACAACGATTTTCTGTCACTTTCATTCTAAAATTATTTTAGAAAGGGGTTTTAGGAGTCTTTCAGTTAGGTTCTAATTTGTAATGCACAACTTTGTTGATTTATACAGAGAGTGATCCATACAATTACACTCAGTTATACAAGTACAACCCCTCTTAAAAACATGTATTCACTGATTTTTTTATTGGTATAATTGATACATTATTGCATACCTGTAGGAAAACTTCTTTTGAACGAATACTATTATTGTGCAATCAAAACAAAACACAGTTTTTAATACTAGTAAAAAATAGTGATAAACGAGGAAAACCAAACACGAATACAATAAGTTCAAAAATTATTTTTAGTCAACTAAAAGACACATTTAAGATAAAAGAACAGTGGCAATATAATATGACAAGGAAATATGTATTAGTATTTTTGAACTTCCAAGTAGTATCTGACAGCGCCACTAGTTGATGAGACAGTTTAGTGTAGTAAAGTGAAGTCACAAATTCTTATATAACCTCTTATATAAAATAACCTTTCCGGGAAAAATGTTTCTAATAAATGTGGAAAGGTTTTGTATATGTTACACATACCCTATTTATTTATGGAAAATATTCCTTAAAGAAAGGCTTACTTATAATAAAACTTTCTGAAATTTTATTGTTTCTGAGATTTGATTGGGGGACCTCAAAACATATACATTTCCCGTGAAAAAAAATTTTTAGTACATTAGACGATTGCATGACAAAGTAATAATTGGAACACATTTTACTAAAATACTAAAAATATTACATAAAATACTAAATACTAACAAGATTAAGAATCTCTGCTTTATACCAAATAATGTCCTGTCTTATGTGATAAATAAGTTATTAACTTATAAAGTAAATGAGTGTGAAAAGTGCTTAATTATTTTATTATTACTAATAAAATAGCACCGCCAACACCTGTGTGAGTATCGTGACAATGTAAATGTTAGATTGTTACACTCGGATAGTCAAGATCCTTGAGAGCGAACAGTCCCCCCCACTTCCCCTAAGGGAAAATATAAGAGAAATAAAAAAAACAACCATTTTCAGCGAAATGGTGAAAATGAAAGAAGGAAAAAATCTGGTATGGAATTGATGCGTCCACATATTATGCAATTTATATAGTTTTGATAAACTTTAATTTTATAAATTTAATATTTTTATGGGTTTATTACGCTGTAAAAAAAATTTCATTTATAACCAAAAATGTGCATTAGAAATATAATTAGGCAAAGAAAAAAATTGAAACTTCTGGTCAAACTGATTTTTATTAAAATGATTTAGGAAAATAGTATCATAATATTATAAGGAAATGGCACTTTAGAGAAAAGCCTGCCTTCACCGTTCCGAAAACACTCCAAAAGTGATTTTTCCGGAAAATCGCAAAAAACATCTCCTGGTAGTACTTAAGAACTTACTGCGTTTTTCTGTTTTTTTTTTGTTATGCTAGTTACACACACATACACACTAAAACTCATTTTTTCAGACTCAGGGGACCCTCGGACGTGTATTTCCGGTGAAAATTCACTTTCGAAAATTTGCTCGTAGCAATATTTTTCCCTTCTCTCCCAGTAATAAGAAAAATAAATAAATAAACAATAAAATTGCACTTTAGTCGAAACGGATTTTGAAGGAAACTTTTCGAGTCAGTTCCTATGATGGTAGTATCTAAGTGGATTATCAAGTAAAAGTCCAACAATTTTTTGTTTTGCTTTTGAGATATTTTGTTCACATACTGTGTGTATTATGATCGCAGTTAAAGAAAGTAAAATAAAAAGTAACAATGTTGGAAAAACAATAAAAAAATCAATAAGAAAAAAAATATCAATACATTTGCATATTTAAAATAACGAAACTAATAACTAAGTGAAAGAGCTACCTCTCTTAAGATAATAAATAATTCAATGATGAGCAGGAAGAAATAGTGAATACAGGTCATTTAATGTCAAGAAATTAATTATCAGTTATCAGTTTATATTTTTGCGTGTAAATTTCGATATATAATTATAATGGGGGAAAAATATTATTTAAATTGTAGTAATAAAAGTATAAGGTAAATACTTAATGGCATATTTTTTATTGATAATGAAGTATAATAGCAAATAATATCCTGTTAAAAAAGAACAAAGATATCTCGTAATTATATACATGACTCTTAAATTTTTTTAATAATACATGATTTGAGTTTAGATCTGTAATTATATTTTTCAAATGCTTTTATTTGTTTGTTGTTTTATAGGAATTCTTAAATTAATACCCATGATGAATGCAATTTACTCTAATCACGATATGTAGAAAATTACAAATTAAATATTTTATCCTTGAATATTGGAACAGTCTCCCCATCAGTTTAAATCTCTTAAATATTCCTTAATTATTAACTACTGCGTCTTAGCAACTTTTTAACTTAAAATATATTCACTCAAAAAAAAAAAAAATATTGATAATAGAGTAATTTGCAAAGATACGATGATGATTATCATGATTGTTCTGGAAGTGTACTTGCAAGGAATCAATCTCCATGGTTACTGTAACGACCAAAAAATCATGTAAATTTACAAGAATTGTTCATTACACGTATTTCGGGTAACTCATGGTGGAAATAAGAATATAATCGTGCTAACAGAAAGTAAAATACAACAATAACATGAACTATAAAGTAACATGATACAACATTAGATGTGATAAAAGTTGCCTGTATGTTGATTTATTATAACTTATTCACTTCTTATCTTGTATTTACTAATAAAACATAAACATTATTAAAAATAGATTTTGTTTTCTATTTATATATTGCAAAAATATATCAATATTATGATAACTTAGTTTATCGAAATATAAATACATATATAAAGTATATATATAATTTCTTTCTAAATATAATAATTATATACTTTCTTTTTCAGATGAAAGACCACACGCTGTCTTGGAAAGCCGGACCTATTTACAAAGAAGTAGTGATCATAGGTAAGGATTCCGAATTTTCACTCAAATCTTTGCTAAAAATAACTTTCACAGTTTGAGGGCGTAACATTTACTTTTATGAGGAAAAACTTAAACTTACTTTGTGAAATTCTAAACTTTTTAAATAATATCAGCTGACTTTTTGCCAGTGGTGCCAACCAAATTTTAATTTTTAGTCCATATTTTTTAAATAACATTTTATGGAAGGGAATTAGCTGAGTGTTAAGCTTGCTGACTCCCACGCGAAAGTCCCGGGGTTCGATTCCAGTGCCTCTCTTGGATGTTTTCTTCCTAGGTATCTCTGCAGCTCGCTGTCCAGAGCTCAGTGTTGTCTGTAACGCGAGACATTGTCCGGAGCCGGCAGTGCACTACTGAAAAAGCTCAGGGCGCCAATGAACATAGATCTTGATGCGCCTTAAATTAAAAAATAACAAAATAACTTTCTCTGCTCAAGTTCTTCTAAGTTATTTAATGTTGAAAAAAAAATTTGTACAAAAGTAACGCAATTTTGATGTCCTAACAAATTAAAAATAAATAGAAGAGAAAGTAATGAATGAGATCAGAGACAACTTTAACATTGGGTTAATGCAATTTTTTAATATCGTATGTATGTTATTTTAACAGTTACAGGAATTTATAGTATATAAAGTATAGATAATAATAAAATTAAATAAAAATTAGTTTTGGGTGCTTCAAGCAAGACAGCAACATTTTTGCCGGAATATTATAATGATAAGATTTTCTTCAGCTTATTTGACTCATCACTTCAAATTATTAGGTGTTCCTAAAGTATGTTTGTAGTGAGGAAATATAATTATTTTTAAAAAATTGTCTACGCCGTGGTACTGTAGACGGTTCTGGGTTCGATAGTTGGCTTTGATTTTTTAATATTTTATATTATTCAATTAATTATAATTATTATTATATTTAATTATTATATTTTATAATTATTATTTAAAATAAAAATAAAGAACATTGGATATTTTTTATTCATTAAATCTAAGTTTTGTCTTAAAAATAAACTTTAATTAATGCTCTTCATTTCCTAGAACTATGATGGCAGAAGCTTCATTTAATTTTTATTAATTTTCCCTAGGTAATGGACCTTCAGGTTTAGCGTTAAGTTACATCCTGTCCGGAAGATGGCCTTACTATAATGGACAACCACATCCAGATCCTATGCTTACGTTAAGATTACAGTCACTATCTAGATCTCATAGTTTACTTGAACAAGACTTAGGTTTTCTTTCTCAGGTAAATATAGAGTATTTATAGAATTTTTAAATAATGGAATTCATTACAGTGAGGTTCATTATATCTATAAGCGATCTACATATATGATTAAAGGGTATAGAAGGAAGAGGAAGCAGTGCAGTTGGAAGTCTGTTGGATGCTATGCTACATCCTGGTGCTGATCAAGGTTTAGATTTAGATCCTCTAATTGAATGGAGATGTCATAAGAGAATTGATCATGTAGTCATAGGAAAAGGTCCGCCTGGAGGAGCTTGGCAGGTAATATGGTCCTAAACTAAGGAAATCAATAATGATTCATCCAAATCTTTGCTTATTTATCTTTAATTATTGGGCTGATGCTTTAGTTTGTAACTTTTTTTTTATATAGCATGACAACATTGCCAGCAATGTTGGGAATTGGCATTTGGAGTGACAGTGTTGTACCTGAATACGGTTTTTATTTTGTACCTCTTAAATATTGATAATAAATTGAATTAATATTAAATACAATTAAGTGTATTGTTAATTTCGAGTATTGAGAAAATTTGACAATTTGAAGTTGAGTATATTCATATGAGAGATATTCATGGGTTTTTAAACTTCAGATATTTTTCTTTAACATTAAATTTCTTTCTGATTATTAAATTGTTTTTTTTTTTTTTATAAATATTTTACAGGCAATGGATTCAAATATACTCACATTATCACTTAGTTCTTGGATGGAACTTCCAGGTATGAGATTCGAAGAATGGGAGAAAGAAGTCTGTTCTAGTAGCAAAGGAAATCGTAGAGTTAGGGTATCAAAAGTCGCTAAATATTATCAAGATTATGTACACAAACAAAGGTATTGATATAAATTAAAATTGAATAATAATAATAATAGAATATGTAACAAAAATTAGTGAAAAATAAAATTAAGGGATGTAAAAGAAATTGGATGTTAATAAAATTTAATGACGATAATAAAATTTAAAATCAGTATTATCTTATTGCATTCAAAAACAAAATACATCAATAAAAAATATTCAAAGTACCAAAATTGAAGTTAGATCATCATACGGCAATGTTCTTTCAAAATGAAATGAACTATAATCGAATTTTATTTAACGAACTTTAAGCTTGAATCCAACATTGGGCGCCATCATTGAATGTATTGGCCATCTCATGTCAGTTTGTCGATGAAACATCACTTTGGCCAGTCGGGTTGTTCACTCATTGGCCCAACTCAGTTTCCATGGAGGATATAGTTTTTATTAAATAAATGTATTAAGTCCTCTTAATAAAAATTCTAAAATTTTAAATTGAAATAGTAAGATATTATAAATATCTTACTTATTTGGTAGGTTTCTGAAATAAAAGTTGTCTGTTACCTCTAAGTTTAGTTCTAACTTGCTGGTAAGATTTTATTCGTTTGCAATTTCAAGTGTTTTATTCAAAATTTTTCATGTTAATTCTAAATAATAGCGTACCCACATCAGTTTTTATTTTCTTGCTCTCCCTTACTGCTGTAGAAGGAAGTATTGCCACCTTGTCAAATTTTCGATGTAGATTTTTCTCCGGAAATACACGTTTTAAGGTCCCCTGAGCCCCAAAAAAGTAGTTTAAACACAAACTTGACTTTCAGTTTGCACTGGATCCGACAGGAAGTTATATATATATCAAGATTCCTCAACCGGAAATACTACTTTACTGAATGGATTTTTCAATTTTTTTGTGTTTTTCTTTAAACATGGTACACCAATTGTTCATATAAAGAGCGACAACTTTTATTTGATACATATTCATACGGGAAAACTCATTTAAGGGGAATGTTAGGATGAGGTGGCTAATGCTTTTCTTTAAAGTGCTGTTTTAATTTATTATACGATTCCATCATCCAAATAATATTATTTAGAATTAAACATGTTGTTGATATTCCGAGTTTGAAGAAAATCTGTTGATTGGAAGTGTTTTTTTATTGATCAGTTGTTTCAGTTTTCTCCATGAAGGCATCAACGGATTTCATTAAATTTGGTATACTAACTGAGTATGGAAAGCTATCACTTTTGTTTGGAACTTTATTCTGATTTAGGGGGTTTGGTGGAGGGGTGAGGTTACGCTTTCCTCAAAAACGTCTTTTTATTAAAAGTGGTTTTCAAATCGTCAGGCCTTCAAATTATAACGAGATGTTTATGCGGTAATGGACAGATTTATCTGTTACTATATTTGCTATATACCATGTTTATCTGGCCATTGCCATATAAACATCTCGTTGTCTTTTATTAACTTTGGATTTTCCCACTGATATTACTTTGAAGAAAACTAAACTTTCAGTAAAAATTATAAGGTTGAAGAAAATTGGACAATCATAACTATTGGTGTTTTTAACACCAGACTTTATTTTTTATATATTATTTCTAGTAACATGCTGACTTCAATAAAAGCAATAAACAGATGTAGGGAAAATGTGAAAAATATTGAACAACATCGTTGGTAAATAACATTACAACAACGAATAAATCGAATCTAATCATTGTTGACAATAACATACAGAGTAAACACTTTAGAACAAAAGCGCGGCTGCACAACTGCACTGTGTTGCTATATAGACTAGACTGCATTCTCATCAGCCAAAATGACATTCTGGTTAAATAGATAAATATTTTTCAGCTTCAAGTATTCAGGAATAGTGACATTTAATATAATTATACAACTATTCAAAGAATAATGATTTAAAACAAATTGTAAATCTTATTAAAATCAAATATATTCAATTATTTATTTTAAATTAAATAATTCACCTATCAACAGGATGATAATGTCTTAATAAATTAAATAGCCAAAATAATTCAAATCTATATGGTTATCGTTCATACAAATGAAAGCTTAAAATCCCTAGTAAATCCAGAATTATTGATTCTACCAAGGTTGTCCAGTGTTCTCGACTTCATCAAAAAATTCACTCGTCAGCTTGGATATAGTGCCGCGAGACTAAACCACGGGCCTGAAATTCTTCTCTCGAAATTTCTTAATGAAGCTTACGCATTTATTAAAGCTCTTCTTTTCTTCGTTTAAGATGTTTCTCGGCCAGGTTTTCGTCGTTATTTTATATAACGAATGGTGAGACTATAAAACAGGCAACCTTCTTCTCTTTGTGAGAATGCGGCAATGATGTCGGCGAATCGAGGGCAATCTTCTTCAGATACATCTTCTCCAGATATATAAATCCATACCTTCTCTCCATAAGCTCCATTATTCTATATTTGTTGTAATGGTGACGATACAGGGAGCATATTATTTAGGATAATATAACTAATTCAGACATTGAAAGGTGTCTCATTCTCTTTGCCACATACAGGACAGACAAGCTACCAACTCTACATCAGGAACATCACGCAGTAGAGATAATTCAAAAATATAAATTAAAACTATATGCATCATTAAAAGTATAAAGTGGCAAAGGAACCAATGATCCTTTTTTTGAAATAATGGACAGTTTTCAGTGAGCCAATTATATAGGTTAAACATAATAAATAATTTTAATAAACATCTGTTTAAGTTTAAACGAAACAAAGTTATGTAGTTATTCGGCATGAAACTAGGCTTTACGCTTTATGATATTGGCTCCAAAGTGCATATTTTGCAGCCAATAACTATCCCAATATTAGTTAGGCGACCAGCCTAGAGGCCAATGTATGGATTCAACTTTAAAGAAAAATAATGCCTAATCGATCGCTTCATCAGTTGCAGACATAATTTCATCGTTAGTTTAAGTGCTTTTGAAAAAGAATAAAAATTGAAATCACTTTCATTGATAGTTGTTAGATACAAACTAATTAAGTAATTCTAATTCATATTTCAGATTAGCCCGTTATCAAAGGAGAGGTTTAGTCACCTCGGTTACTAGATATGATGAGGTTTGATAATTATTATTATACAGATCTAAGATTTATTGTATTGATTTTTTTTTAATTTATTTTTTGTTTTTTACCGAGCAGGTCATAGACGACTTTTCTGATAAAAAAGTTAATTGGAAAATAGAAGTCGAAGATACCTTTGGAAGAAAATTGTGTTATTATTCAAGGTTAGTTTTCTAATCATATTTGGCAAGAATAATAAATTGAATAAATAGAAATTAATTAAAAAAGAAAATATATATATATATATATGTAAATTCTTGGGTGAAGTAGAAGCTAGTTTGATAAATTATCAGTTCGGCTTGCCTTCTTGTAAATTGTGTTATTTCGGAAAAACTGGCTGAAAGAAAGTTATCAGATAAATGCAAAATGAACTGCCTATTTTCACTGCGAGGCTACCTAAGAGGCAAAATTTATTTGTAATTAAAATTTGACATCCCATTATATATCAACAGACGTGGTTTACCTTTAAAAATAAAGTTACTTACATTTTATATAAACAAGCAGAATGAATTCGTTCAATTAGTTTTATTTTCTTTAATTATCAAATAATATGGTTTAAAGTTTCGATGAAAAAGTGGTTTTTAGAAAATATTCTCTCTCTCTCTCTTGCTGTTGTGTGTGTATGATATGAACAGCATAGCTCAAAAATGAAAGAACATAGAAAGTTCAAATTTGACATTCCATTTCTAGGTCTATGATTTTTATTTGAAACATTTTCCGTGAAAATTCATCAAAGGGAATTTTGGGGAAGGCTTTATGCTTTCCTGAAATGTGCTATTTTAGTTGTTATACGATTCTTCATCTATATAATGTTAATTAGAATTAAATCTATCATCAGAATTTCGAGTTTGAGGGAAATCTGTTGACCGGAAGTGCAACTTTAATGAGCAGGTCTTTTTTTTTTTTTCAGTTTTCTGCTATTTTCTCCATAAAGATAACATCGATTTTCATTAAACTTGATATATTAACTATACGTACATACAGAGAGCTATCACTTTTGTTGATAACTTCCGAGAAAATTGATTTTACAATGGTTCTGTGGAGTTGGAAGTTCGCATTGTCCTCAAATTAAACATTGAGTAAAGAGTATAGTTTGAAGCACTTTGTCAATCACAACTATGTGAATTGCAGTAAGAGAAAGTCGTGTGAGAGGTTCACACCACATTTTTTTTTTATTTTTTAGGTATGTGGTATTAGCAACAGGTACTAACGACTGTCCAAATAGATTAGGAATGCCTGGTGAAAACCTTAGTTGGGTACATCACGATCTTACAGAATTAGAAAAGGAATTAGTAGATAATAAAAAAAAAGGTATAGGTTATTAAAATAAATACCAATATTAAATTTGAATCACTTACTTGGCAAGTTATCTTAGGTTTAGCTTTCTCATTTGTTTACAGAACCTGTACTGGTTGTTGGAGCCGGTTTGAGTGCATCGGATGCTGTTTTAGCGTGTAGGAGCAGAGGTTGTCATGTGTACCATGTGTTTAGAAGGGCGAATGTAACTGTAGATAAAATGCTGCCTCCTTCGATATATCCAGAGTATCATAAGGTAATTGTCTGAAACAATATAACCGTCACAAAATATATTAATTCATTGGTAAGCATATTGTTAAGAACTGTAAGTTAGTAAATGAAAACAGAATTTGTTTTTCTTCGACTTCTGCCAATTATCAGTGTGGTTTGAAAACAGAAAGCTTTTGTGATAAATTTTAAAAAAAGTCAGTATTGAGAAGCTATATTTATAGCAATATAAATGAAATAACTTTGAAAACAATTCAATCATCAATCAAAAATTTAAAAAGGATATTTTTAAATGTTTTTCAGATACAAGAAATGATGTTAAATCATCATGAATCATTCCCTGGTTATACAGCATTTCCTAGTTATACTGTACAAGAAATGGCTGAGGAATATAGTCCAGAAAGAAGAAAATTAGTTAAGATTGAAGGAGTTAGCGGTAATAGTGTGGTATTGGAGGTCGGTTCGGCAGCCATTCTCATTGGTTCTAAGCCTAATCTAGAATTTTTCAAATATAAAGGCATTGGAGTTAGTATTATTTTTAATTTTTCTTTTCAATTGTTTGCTATTAGCTGGACTATAAAAATAAGTAATGTAAGTAATAAGAAAAGAAGGGATTAGCTCAGTGGTAGCGCGCTGGACTAGCGTGCTGCCCTTAGATTTTCTTTTCCTAGAAGCCTTTAATTCTTACTATTCGGTAATGGGCAGTGTTGACTGTAACGAGAGAACACTGCTCTTAGGCCGACAGTGCACTGAGAAGGCTTCGGGCGCCAGAGACCATAGATGTTCATGCGCCTAAAATTAAAATAGTAAATTTAATAAATCATCATGTGGGGATCTAGGTGAAGTGTAATAATTACTATGGATTTAATCTGTTCTAGGTGTATGAAGGAGAAATTGATTCTCGTTCGAATCCTGTTGACATAGATCCTTTTACTTATGAACTTAGATCTCAACCTTTTATGTATGCCCTTGGTCCCATTACTGGTGATAATCTTGTAAGGTATGTTTCTTTTTTTTATGTTCTTTCAATTATTTGAGTTGAACAAGATTACGTTTACGCAAATTTAGTTATTTAGTGGTTTTATATCTGAAAAGCACTAAATTAAATGACATGTATCATTTCTTTACAGATATATCCTAGGTGGTGTGACTGCTGTAGCTGCTCATATTAATACCTCGCTTAATTCATGAACAGTGTTTACAAGGATAAAAAAGAAATATCAAACGCCAAACTAAATAAAAAAACTCACTCCGACATATGCACGCCAATCATCCTTTCAATATGAAAAGTGTTAAAATGCTTTATACAAAATGAAATGAACTTGAAAAATATATTTTATATACATATTGTAAACAATATCATATTTTTTGTGAATATTAATAATTGTTCTTTTTTTTTTAAAAAAAAAAGTTTTTTTATTGCCTTTTGTTTAATGATTATAACCTTTTCCTACCACAATATAATAATAGACATAAAAGAACGATTGCTAGATCATAATCAAAAATGGAAAAAGTAAGCATTAGAGGGGGTGTAAAGTTACCTACATCTTACATTATCTATCACATAGAGCATAAATAGAACTATAAAAAAAGAAACGTTTAGATATGATGTACTATATTTATGATGATAGCGAAGTTAGTAACATTTATTTCGCAATAAACCTTAACTGTGAAGGAATTAGCACAGAATAAGGGAGCAGAATGTTATTTACTTTTTTTGTTTGAATTCAAATATATGGGACAATTTCAAGAATAAATGAAAAAAACCATTTGATAATAATATGGTTCCAGATCC
Organism: Triatoma infestans; assembly: GCA_011037195.1. Classification (NCBI taxonomy): domain Eukaryota; kingdom Metazoa; phylum Arthropoda; class Insecta; order Hemiptera; family Reduviidae; genus Triatoma; species Triatoma infestans. Next base: position 55,026 of record JAAEAF010004783.1, on the reverse strand, counting down.
TCCCTAACTACACATCATGGATATAATGGGGTATTATTATCAGAGATATTTTCCGTGACAGTCTGCTTCATTTTGTTTGTGGTCATCGACCGGTTTCGGGCGTTCACCCATAGTCAAGATGTCTTTATAAAACTGCGAGAATACAGACTACTGAGTATATAAACTGATTTTTCTCTGTGCAAGTCTGTATTTTCGCATAATTTTATCAAGCCATCCTGCTGATAGGGGAAAGCCCGAAACCGGTTGATGACCACAAAATGAAGCACACTATTACGGAAAATATCCCTGATGATTTTCAACTTTGCAGACCCACCACAACTAGGGATATAACTACATTGATCTTATTTAAAGCCCTGCATATAACATGATTAGTTCGGATTCTGCACATGATGGTGATTATTATTAATTTACTGAATGGAACTTAGCCCAAGATCGCCTGTTTAATTTAGGGAATAAAATTTTGTAAAATGTTCCTTTCTTATTACTATTATATTGCTTTTGTCACCTTTCAATTATGGAAGACCTAATCGTTTGGCCAAAATCTCTAGAAGAAATTTTTCTTGATAAAAATTGGCCACTGGTAGCCGCCTCCTTAGCGCTAACTGATCTACTCTTTCATTATTACTATATCAGAATGTCCCTTTAACCAACCAACTTCTATAACAAAGAAAAACAAATTAGTGACTTATAAGTTTTCCCAAAGACTTGGAATTATTTAAATTTTATATAATACTAATGTGACTATCTGTAGAAAAAAAATATATTATTTAGTTTATGGTGAATCACTTTTACAGTCACTTAGTATGGTGAAGTTTATCCCATCAACTGTTAACATATACCTCACAGCCATATAGATAGTCACTGATTCGGCTGATACACTGTTATTTTGTTTATATTTGTAGGTAGAGTTTAGTGGCAGGATATAAACCGCACGATATCAGAAGAAATTGTAACTGACACATTCAAAATCATCATTTCTAATCGGGTTTGCAATTTCTCTTGATATTTGAGAAATGTTCTAAATACACGTTAGTTTAAATGTTCTCATAAAACTTCTGATAGTTAATAAAATAAAAATATGAAATCAATATCAAATTCCTTACCATAACTCTAGTTTTAAAAATGTAATAAAATTTCTACTCAAATATAGAATTAACAAAACTCATAAAGCATTGTTGGAGATTTAGTGTGACAAATATCTAATAACTTTTTTTCCACATTAATATTTTTTATATTCGCCTTTTTTCTATACAAAAAACCACATGGTTAAATTATTATTTAAAGATAAAAAATTCACATCTGAATTACATCATTATAAATTAAAAATTAAATTCCTGTAACACTCCTTCCTAATTTATTTATTTTTCTCCTTGGTCGATCAGCTCTTTGAATTAACTTCATCAGGCGTATCTCCAGTATCATCCGCTTGAGATTCACTGTCTCCTTCCTCTTCCGGGATATTCAAGTCTTTTGGCATCAATGTGTAATCTTCTCTTCTTAAAATTTTTTCGCCGTTCATCCACCCTCTTCTGTTTTCATCAAAGTAACATCCAGGGTTTCGTTAATCTTTCCATCATCCATCTTCTTTATCATAAATGCGATAAGCTCTTCTTTTTTGAGAGTATCCAACTAACGTTCCCTTTCTTGTCCTGTGCTGTAAATTGGATAAATTCGGCTTGTTCACTTCGTAGTATGTTGTACACTCATAATTCGTAAATGCCTGACATTTGCTTTTATACCACTCCATAGTTCCTGAGGAGTTTTATTATATGAAGATAAGCAGCAGTAGCCATCGCTTCCCTCTAAAATTCTTCTGGTAATCTGCCATCAGCCAGTGAGCTTGTCATCTCCAAGAGAGTTCCTTTACCATGTTCAACTAATTCCATTGCTGCGAGAAGTATAGAAAACTGCGTGTTCGTGCTTGATTTCCTTCTTAGATAAGTAGGCTGTCAACTTGTGGTTGTCCAATTCTGTTCCATTATCAGTTCTTGATATCTTGATCCTGAGGGAAGCCAGATTTTCTAACCTTTCAAACTGAGTTGCTATGATTTGTAGGTTGAGCCTTGTTTTTTAACAGTTGCAAAAATATTTGCTAGGAAAGCCGTCTACAAGCATGAAGTAAAATTTACCTTCCACTGTGGGATTCTAGAATGGGCCACATAAATCAAGTTCTCTATGGATTGCTAGTAGCTTCAAATTCTGAGCAATACCATCTTGCCCACTAGACAACACTCACAAATAATTTTTCACCACTAGATTTATGTCCCTTTTTATGCCTTTATTTAACCATACAAGCTAATTTACCATGGTGAACATGCCCAATTCTTTTATGTCACCATTGTTAATCGTTTTCGTTAACCTTCAATCCATAGATCTGTTTACTTATATTGAAAATAATTTATTTCAAAGTTACCTCTGCGGATCAAGATTCCTTCCTTTGAATGATTTCGGCGCCTTCTCATGTCAATAAGACTTTGTAACCCTTTTGATCGATTTATGGCATTGAAAGATGATCCTTGAATTTCGGAACTACTAAAATATCTTCGAAGTTCAGGCTGTTTAAATTCTCTTCCTCTGCCTCCGTGATCATCTTTACGGCCCCACTAACCATATATTTGATGTTTTTTCCTTCTTCGGCAACTGTGATGTAATCAATTTCTTCCACAGTGCCCGTAAGAATGCTGGTGCCATATGAGTCCTAAAGCCGATTCGCGAGGTTCCATATTTCAAGTTTAGTTTCATGGATACAATTTTCATTTACGTATACGCGAATTGTATAAAGTTTAGTGTGATTATGAAAAATACTTAACTGAAGCAGTATGTTTGTTATTAATTCAATACTTGAATCAATTATTCACAGAACGCTAAAAGTGTTGACCCCGAACGGTAAGAATCGTGAACTACTAGTATACAAAACTTTTCTCATAAGAAAAGTGAGTATTAAGCAGTCCATTTATTGTAGTATTACATTCCTACTCTACAAAATGGAATAACAAATAGAGGACCTAAAAAAAACAAATCAGCAAACTAACACTTCACTGGCACGAGACGACTCGATTCTGCTAGGGACCCATGTTGCAGTTAAACTCGCACCTTTCTGGCCATCTGAGCCAGACTTGTGGTTTGCACATATTGAGGCCCAATTTGATATAGTCAAAATCACTAGAGCTGAAACAAAATTTAATTATGTAATAGCGGCTATAAAACCGTCCCAACTCACAATAATCTCTGACGTTCTGAGAGACTCTGGTCGTCGAACTTACGAGGAAATAAAGACAAGTCATATTGAACTCGGAGACAGGAAAACCAACCCAGTTGCTTAGGGAGATCAAAACATTAGCAGGACCTACAGCATCAGAAGAAATCATAAAACTCTTATGATTTCAAAGGCTACCACTCATCACGCAGGCAGTCAGTCTTACAAGTCAGCAAAGAGAATACTGATACTGTAACTGAACAGAATTAATCAAATACCTGAACCGTATATGGTCCAAGCCTCTAAAAGCCCCCCCCCCCCTCAAGACTTTATTTTAGGAGATGTACAACGCCCACTCACTCTATAGGGTAAAATTTAAAAAAATGCTCGTTATCGTTCTCGGGACCGGTCTAATACTTGTTCAGAGCCGCGTGTGTGTTGGTATCATAAAAATTTCGGTAAGCAGGGAAATAAGTGCAGCCCTCCTTGCACATACTATCCTACAAACCAGCAAAACGAGAAGTGAACCTCCATTCGCCTGCGGCTGAGGGAGGTTCTACTCATTCTAGCCGCCTAGTTATTTCCGACAGAAAAACTGGAACGCAGTTTTTAGTCGTCACGGTCGGTAAAATTTCGTTTATACCAGTCCAGCCTCAAGATCGACTAAACAAATCCTCCCAACAACCGTTTGCCGCCAACGGCTCAGCGATCCCCACATAAGACCAGAAATTGATATACCTAAACCTTGGTTTGAGACTTATCTTCCCATTCCTATTCACCATCACTGACGTCAGTAAACCACTTCTAGGGGCAGACTTTCTAGAACATCATGGTATTTTGGTGGATTTAAAAAGCAAAACTATAATATATAATTTAACAAGACTGGGGATAGTCGGCATTACTTCCCAGGCTCCATAATTGGAATAATTACGATAAATCCACTCGCCATTAACTCGGCCGTAAATCAAATTCTTCTCAATACAAGAAAATCTTAAGACCAATTGTTCTTGCAGATTCCCAGAAACCCTTATCCCATTCGGTTACTCATTGCATCCAAACTTAAGTTTTTCAAAGCCAGGTCGCCAACCAGCAGAAAAATTAAAGGCTGGTAAAACTGAATTTGACTTAATGGTCAAGCAGGGAATTTGTCGCCCTTTTAACAGTCCATGGGCAAGTCCATTGCATCTGTCCAAGAAAAAAAAACGGTGACCGGCGCCCTTGCGGGGTTTACAGACGATTAAACGACATCACTAATCCTGACAGATACCTTATCCCTAATATTCAAGATTGCACAGCCATATTACACGGAAAATGCGTTTTTAGCACCATAATCCTAAAGAAAGCTTTCTTACAGATTCCTGTCCAAACAGAAGATATTTCCAAAACAGCAGCTACTACCCCGTTCGGACTATTTGAATTCCTTCGAATGTCCTTCGGGTTATGTAACGCAGCACAAACTTTTCAGAGATACATGGATACCGCTGTAAGAGGACTCACTAACGTCTTCGTTTATACAGAAGATGTTCTAGTAGCCTCTGAGAACTTGGAACAGCATCTTAAACACATGGATGAACTATTTGCCAGACTAAATGAATTTCGTACCAAAATTAATTTTGAAAAATGTGTCTTCGCCAGCAAAGAAGTGGAATTTCTTGGCCATCAGATTTCCAAAGCCGGAATTAAACCCATGGATAGCAAGATAAAAGCCATAGTCAAATTCTCCAAACCAACTACTCATCTCCAACTTAAATGATTCTTAGTACCACAGGTTTCTGCGCAATACAGCCCGCATACAGGCTCCTCTACATTTACCGGGTAACTGTAACGACCAATCCAACATTCTATGGACTGATTATAGGCAAGTTTATACTACGGTTTTTCCCACAGTTTTGGCGCGTAGAAGCCAATTTTGCCATTCCAACACATCGTGTAAATGCTCGGCCGGTGGTGCGTAGAACATCGCGTAGATCGCTGGTATGGAGTGGACACCAGGAGCGTACGCTCCAAACTGCATGCCAAAACTGCCTGATCTTCAAATGCTCGATCTTCAAACATGCTCGGAGCGCACTCTTAGCGCGCAAAAAGTGCTGGCGCGTCTCATAAAACTTTCCACCTTTGTGGAAATTCCACACGCCTCTTAGAATCCTTTAAATTGCGCACGGTATTGGACTTAACGCTCCATACCTACAGTCTGATGTGCTGGCTAGCGCGTTCACATTTTTTGCATCACACTCCAAGCGCGCGTTCGGGCGTGACACTCCGGAGCGGCATGTTAAAACCGACAAATCGGAGCGTACTACTATGGAAGACGCTTTTGAGCAACGCAAAGTACAATTAAAACAAGCAACGTTATTCGCATTCCCGAAACCAGATGCTCAGTTGTCAATAATGGTAGACGCATCTAACCATGCAATCAGAGGACCATTACACCAAACCCATCAAGGTGTGGTGAACCACTATTTTGCTCAAGGAAATTTACCTACACTGAGCGTTATTCTACATACGATAGAGAACTTTTGGCCGTGTATTCCACTATCAGGTACTCTAGTTTCATGCTCGAAAGTAGGGATTTCACAATTTGGACTGACCACAGACATTCATTTATGCGTTCTTCAAATCAAACATTGGTTTCCCGAAACAAACCCGCTAATTATCTTTCGTTAGCCAATTTTCAACCAATATTAGACACCTACAAGGCATATCTAACATCCCAGCAAACAGCATTATCCAGAGTTGAAACCATTAAAAAACTTACCATCCCTCCGGTCACTTTGAGCACCTGGAGAGACCACGAACTCCAGGAATGACTACAGAACCCGAAAGAACTTCTACTAATGGAAACATTAATGATTCTAGGATATTTTGCGTTGTTTCCACTAAACGCCACTACCTTGCGTCGTGGAATTTTGCCACAACTACACAACTTGGCACACCCCAGCGGTAGATCTACTGCCAGAATAATGGCTGGAAGGTTCGGGTGGCCAAACATGCAACGAGACATTAAAGACTGGGTGAGACTTTGCCTAGACTGCCTGTCCTCCAAAGTATTCAGACATGAAAAATCGCCGCTTTCGCATTTTCTCATTCCTGACGAACGTTTCTCCGAGGTGAATATTGATGTGTTTAGGCCCTCTACCACCTTCAAAATGGTTCTCTTACATACTAACCTGCATTGACCGCTACACTAGATGGGTTGAGGCTACACCAATGCCTGCTCAATCTGCTGCCACTATTGTGGAATAATTTTTTCAGGCTGGGTTGCCAGATTTGGTACTCCTACTAACATTACCACTGACCAAGGGTGAAGTCTCGAATCGAATCTATTTAAAACGTCAGTTTCATGCTGGGAATAAAAATTACACTTCAGCTTACGTAGACACCCTCAGGCCAATTGAATGATTGAACGACCGCACCGCACAATTAAGGCGTCGCTTATGTGCAGATTGGATGAAGCACGAGAGAAGTGGGCCCTCAAATTGCCTGTTGTAATGCTCGTGCTCTGGATAGCCTTCAAAGTCATCGGCAGAACTGATCTATGGGACAACTCTTATGATGCCGGGGGAATTTTTCGATTCCTCCATATCTCCTACTATTCCGTACGATACCTATATCAACAAGCTCAGATATATATTCCAAAAAATTAAACCTCAGCATCGTGGCATGGTACACCTAGGGTATTTGTTCTCAAAGAACTAGAATCATCCTCGCACGTCTTCTTACATAATGCCTAGGTCAGACAATCCCTGCAGCGGCCATACAGCGGCACATCTGGTCCTCAGAAGAAGCAACAAAACATTTGACATTCTCATCCAAGGTACGAGAGTAACAATGTAAAAGATCGCCTTAAACTGGCATTCATAATCAGCACAGAGGAAGACCAGTCGCTCCAGAAGAGACATCACCCTCAATCACAACTAACTCACACTAAAAAAGCCGCAATAAGCGATAAGCACGTAGACACCCAAATGAGTCATCTACCTGCAACCAATGAGCCACAACATCCAGTCCTGACCAGAACAGGAAGAACCGTCCGCTTTCCCAAAAATTGACCGAATTTATGTGCTAAATGTTTTAAGTAGGGCCTAATCAGTTTGAAGATAAAACTCCATAATTCTGAAGTTTTGGGGGGAATAATGTGGCGGCAAAAATAATCGATAGTGTTGAGAAGTTATTGCCATATGATTAGATGATTATTATGGTGCACGGTTTTGTATAAAGTTTAGTGTGATTATTAAATAAATACTTTTAACTGAAGCAGTGTGATATTAATGCAATACTTGAATCAATTATTCACAGAATACTAAAATATATTCACCTTTTCTTTTATATATAAAGTCAAAACACATGGTTAAATTACAATTATTTAAAGATTAAAAATTCACATCTGATCTTTTAAATTAAAAATTAAATTCGTATTAAGCATTTCCAAAATCCAGTTCTCACAATCTCTTATTTTATTCATTCAGTCTAGTTTCTCTTTCAATATGATTTTACAGCAGGATACAAGAATGTGATCTGATCGGAAGAAAATGACATTTGAAATTAATTAAAATTCTTGAAATCTGGGCATGCAATGTACAGTAGTCTCCAATTCAAATATCAGTGTTACCAAACTAGATACCGATCTACTATTATACTGCGTTGCCCTCATTGACTATACCTAAATAACATTGTTAACACTATAATAAATGCGTAATTATTCAGTTCAAATAGTTTTAATAAAGTCAGGATTTCTTAACTTAATTAGTAAATATTTTTTGTAAATTATTTTGAAGAATGTGTTGCTTATTAATGTGCGAGTAGCAAAGCCGGTGGCACTGAAAAGTCGATTCCACCACAAATTAAAATGGCCCCTATGACACAGTAGCGTGCTAAGTTAACATTTAATGATTTCTTGGTTTTATAGTTGTATACAATAGATTTTTAAGATTTTATTTAAGATATCAAGAAATTTAGTGGTTACCTACCCTTTTTAAGCTTCATACAACGTTTATTCAAGGTGCGTACAGTCCGTTTTATGGCCGGCGTCCTTTGTTAGTTGTGTTTTCACCCTCTTATGAATCGTTTTTTACTCATCCTAGCTTTTCGCTTGGCTTTTTTTTATTCACTTTACCTTTGTAGATGGATGCTACCTTGATTGACTTGGATGCTGCGGCTACCCAGTGCATTGAAAACGGAGATTTGAAGACAACGCTGGGTAAGTTATAGGAAACTAAAGTTTTTCCTCATTTGTCAGTTTTTTTTTACAGTATCTTTTACAAATTGAAAATGTATTAATAACTATAGGTAAGGTTGTATGAGCAAAGGTTAAATACTACGTAAAATTGACTTCAGCATCAACTGGCTATTGAATTGCGCATTTGTTAGAACGAAAATTAGTTGGTTTAGTTTTTCACATTTAATTCTTTTTTTGCATCCGTGCCGTGTCCTGCATGTACTGTATAGTTTAGCAGCATGCATAAATAATCTTTTAAGTTTTTTAATAATTACTATATAAAATCTTAGAAATAATGACTGATTCATTTTTTGGGCGTATCTAGAAACTAAATTTTTAAAAGTTTGTAATAATCATTATTTTATAAAACAGTATTATAAAAAATTCGTTGCCCACTACATCATAGTTTGAAAGAATTCATTTCTCGCCAGGTAATTCCCGGAGAAAATGCTGTATATGAAATAAAATATAATACAGTTCATATTTTTTTCATTAAGTCTAGTAATGATGTCTTATGTTTTATATTTATGTCTAGTAGTGACTCAAATTTGAAGTTATGATTATTGTTATTATCAAGTTTTTTTTAGTAAAGTTGCTCTTGAATATGCATTTTGAGTAATTAACAAATAATAGCAAAGTTAATTATATTCATTCTTCAAGTGTTGAGTATGTCTCGATCTCTCTCTTTTGCCTAATATGTCGTAAGATTGCTTGGAAGAATTTGTATTTTCATGGTTGACAACACCTACAGACGCTGGAGTTGTGTCTGCATTCACATATAGATTATGATGTGTCAAGAAAAGAAATTAAATATCAAAAACTATAATATAGGTTTCATTATTGGATGCACTTCTGTTAAAAATCAAAGTGCTAAATAGGCAAATTTCCGCCATAGATTCACTTTCTTTCAATTTGATGGTTCTAGGGGCGGAAATTGGTTCCATTCATAAATATATATATATATATATAAAGAAAACAAAACAAATATTGAATACCACAAGTTTCATATAATTTGCAAAAAATATGTATCCAAGCTAAATCACTCTCCTATTTTACGATTTAGGATTGGAGACTTTTTTAACATTGTTGCACCAAAATGTAGAGGACCAAAAATTAAGTGCAGAGTTCAGTATATGCAGTAATGAAAAAGTATAATAATGTTAATAATAATAATATCAATTTAAACAATATATAAATATAAATATAAAATGAGAATTTCAAGGAACGTTACAAAAATTTATTTAAAAAAAAAATTAATAAAATTTTCTGCACACAAAAATGATGTACAATGAATATTGAGTTTGTAAAAATATTATATAATCCAGGACAGAATTTGGGAAAAAATAAAAATACTGTACATCACAACAATAAAAGGTAATAATTTTATAATTTCATTGGACTCAGTGAATTGAATTTGAATAAACAACCATTACTAAATTTATGAAGTTAAATATTTAAGATAGCGGGTTGAATATTTTGGTAGAATTGTTTTATTTATTTTATCGCAGAAATTATCTATTTCCCCAAGTAATATTCTAAGATTACATATAATTCCCTGACTATAAAACTTGTTCACATCGCCAAATTTCATTGCCAGACTCTTGCAGCCTCCGTGGCTACTTTTGTTTAAAAAAAAAAAAATTGTTAAATGAAATTTATAAATCTCATTTTAATGTTTAAAATATTAGTTCGTAATAACAAACAAAAACGAGGCAATTTTATAATACAAATTGATAGTAGTTATATCTAGTGATTTAATTGCAAAATGTGGTCTTATTTACAATTTATTAAGAATCTTTGATATATCATAAACAATGTTATAGATATATTAATTTTTGCAATTTTAAAAATATGATTATTATTATTTTAATATTACTTAGATAGTTTCAGCACCTTAGAAACCATGTAAGTTTTAATTTCATAAAAGTTGATCTATAGTGAATTAAAGCGAATTTTTTATGTAAATGACATTAACACCCAGTTTTAAACATTTAATAATTGATGAAAAATCAAGTTTATCTTTACGAATATTCTAGTTTTTCAATAAGGGTAAGATGAGTATACTTTAAATCGCACTTTAATTGAAAGTGATCGACTTTTTTTGGAGTATTGTTTCCCCTTTTTCTTCCTTGCTCATTTTGTAGGTAACGTTCCCATGGTAGCGTCCGCCCTCGAACAATTCACTACAATAAATATTATGTTTTAATTTTCACAGTAAAAAAAAATGTGTTTTTTAATAATATAAAATTGCTTTATTTTTAATGACTTCCAATCATATCATAATATTTTTAAAATGGATTTGTTGTAAATATGGACATTATGGCGTTTCAGACAAGATGGACCTCCAAAACGGTACTGTATCGCCAGTAAATTCTTCCAATGCAACAGCAGATTGTGCTGCTGCTGGAGCGGATGTTAATCCAGATGATATGACTTCCAGAGATTATTATTTTGATTCGTACGCACATTTTGGCATTCATGAAGAGATGTTGAAGGATGAAGTTAGAACGCTCACATACAGAAATTCTATGTACCATAATAAACATTTGTTCAAGGTAAATAAGGTTATATATCTTTTTGAATCGTTTCAAGTTTTTTAACAAGTGTTGGCGTATTAGATTTTGTTATTTTTCACGGTCACTATATTTCTTTTTTTGGATGTTAGAAACGTATTTTCACCCCTAATTTGTCGTAATGCGTGTTCAGACAAATTGACCTTTTTTGCATTTAGGAATTTGAAGGAACGTTCAATACAATTAAAAATCCCATAAATGAAGTATTCTGATTAATTCAGTGTTATTAACTGTTTTTTCATCATTATAACAATTTTTTTAGTATACCAAAATCAAAATGAGAGTTTTAGAAATTGATACTTGTACAACTCATGTGCGAAAAATCACAAAGTTTTATTTCGTTTTGGATATTACAAGAATTCTGGCACGAGGGTTTTGAACTCACTTCAGTGGGAACAAAAAAAATTGAATGATACTGATTTTTTCATTTTTCAAGATGACGATCGACGATTTTTTTCTGAAAATAATTATTTTAGCCTTCTGACAAATATTTTCGGAAAATTTTTGAGTTTATAGGTGTTTCGCAAAGGAGATTTTAGCGCCATTTTACTGTTTAATATTTTTACTTTCTCTTATTCTAAGTAAGAACAAGTATTGTTATCGTGTCAGATTTTCAATATCGGGTTTTCACCGGAAATATACTTTTGAGGTCCCCTGAGTCCAAAAAAGTGGTCTGTAGTGATGAATTATGACTGAAAACAAAGGACATTTCAGTTTTTGTAAATCAATGTAAGTTTTAATTCTTTCATTAATATAACCAAAATTTCTTATGTTAATTTCCCTTTCCTGTTTCATTTCGGATGTCTAAAACATTCTCTTTACATTTAAGAAAATGGAAAGCTATTCCACTTAAACACATGGAAATACGTTTTTTTTTTTTTTTTTTAATTATTTACTAGTGACCATTGCTTGCAAGTAAAACTTGTTCCTTGTTAGCCGGGCCACCCTTAATTTATAGGAAACCATGTACTTTCAATCTTCAGATTATTGACGATTTCCCCCCTTTTTTTATTTAGGATAAGATAGTACTCGATGTTGGTTGCGGTACAGGTATTCTTTCAATGTTTGCCGCTAAGGCGGGCGCTAAAAAAGTGATTGGCATAGAATGTTCTAATATAGTTGAATACGCCAGACGTATAGTAGCGGACAATGATCTTAGCCACATAATAACTATTGTCAAAGGAAAGGTAGAGCAAGTTAATCTTCCAGAAGGCATCGATAAAGTGGATATCATCATCTCAGAATGGATGGGGTGAGTAATAGTGATAAAAATACAATCATAACTTCTCATACTTATGTTAACTAGATATATATATTTGTTTTCACACGCTATTTTAATTTTATAGCTACTGTCTGTTTTACGAATCAATGTTGGATACAGTAGTGTTTGCACGTGACAAATGGTTGAAACCAGATGGCCTGTTGTTTCCAGATAGAGCTTGTCTTTATATCACGGCCATTGAAGATCGTCAATATAAAGATGAGAAAATAAATTGGTGGGATAATGTGTATGGCTTTAATATGTCTTCTATAAGATCGGTAGCAATAACCGAACCATTGGTCGATGTTGTCGATCCGAAACAGGTAAATTTCTTTTTATTGTTTTCTTCTGAACTTTTATTTAACAATAATTACTACTATTAACAAATGAGCAATTATTTTTCAGGTTGTGACAAATTCTGCCTTGGTTAAGGAAGTAGATCTGTACAGTGTAACTAAGGAAGATTTAAATTTCAGCTCTGATTTTACTTTACAAGTTTGCAGAGATGATTATGTTCAGGCCCTTGTAAGTAGTATTTATTTTCTAAACAGCTTTAGAATAATAATAATTATTTCTTAAAACCAAAAAGTAAATAAAAACGCAGGTCGTGTTAAATTGATATTTTGGACAGGCAGAGTTCATAGGAAACAGCGCTAAATTTTAATGTAAATTACAAACCGTTATATATATATGTAAAAAAAAAAAAAAAAAAAAATCAAATTTACACCTTACCAACTTTCAGTTAGTTTATTGAGTTGTTTTTTAAAGCAACAACTTATGTGACTATTGAATAAGAAGTTAGGTCCTTCTTATCTCCTTGGAATAAGAAGATAGGTCCTTTACCGCGAGCGATCTAGGTTCAATTCTTGTGGCCACCCAAAATTTATACCGGCGATTTCCAAGTTCGACGCTCATACCCATTCTGCGCCATTCACTTTTCTTAGCGCCCGCATTAACGACAAACTCTGATACCTAATATAAACGAAGTAGCTCTAACGAAACAGAACCAAGAGGTTTATTGTTGATACCGGGCAGTTTTGTGAATGAGTAAATGAAGAATACAATTGGCCCAATTACAGCGATGTCGATACCGGACTGACCGGTTTTAGATATCTATGTCATTTGGTCAAAAGAGCAAAGTATGGTCTTTAACTCCTTTCCCTATACAAGTTCCGTCTTAGATTCAAGTGATAAAAATACTTCGCTTCGGAATAGGCTCCTTTCCATATTCAAGAAGCAAAGATTATACCGTAGATCCGTCACTGCAGAAAAATCGATTAAAAGAAGAGCGTTTTGACAGCATAAAAAAATGCTATCATAAACTTTGATAATTTGATCATGAATTTAAATCTAAATATTCGAAGGATGTAAGCGATATGTGCTACAAGAATTTTTATGTGACAGTTTTAATGAAGTGTTATATTTCATATTATCTTATTTTAAGTAGGAAAGAATCAAACTTAGTATATTTTTGTAACTGTTTTTACTAGTTGCAATTAATTGCTGACTGCTAAATGAAAATCAAACACTTCTTTAGGATTCAAAAATTTTTTAAAAATCCTTTGAATAGATCATCAAATTAATGTGTATGAATTCTAAATTAACATAATTATTACAGGTTACTTATTTCACGATTGAATTCACGAAGTGCCACAAACGTGTGTGGCTCACCACAAGCCCGGAAGCGGCTTACACACATTGGAAACAGACAGTGTTTTATCTTGAATCTTATCTTACAGCTAAACGAGGAGAAATTATTAATGGTGATTAATGATTAATAACTTTAATTTAAAACTGTTGGTAATATTTGGTTTATTTTATTTATTTTGGTTTATCTTTTATTAATTGCAGGTACTTTTACGCTCCGACCTAATCCACGAAATTCTAGAGACTTAGATTTTACTATAGCCCTACGTTTTGATGGGCAGTTTACCACATTGAACGAGTTAAATACGTATCGAATGAGATAACAATCTTGCAAAATAATTTTAAGCATGTGTTTATATTATAACTACTTGTATGTATTGAAAACATTATAAATATAATTATCTTAGTAAACAAAAAAAAAAATGAAAAACAAAAAAATAAGTATTGTATACCTTTAATACATAAGAAAATGAGCACTCTTGCATTTAGGGCCAAAATAATTTAACCTTGTTACATTGTTTGACGTGGTTTCTTTTTTTTTCAGGAACAAAATTTAATTTACTTTTTTATTTCTTTGGCTTTCCTCCATATTTTTACTGTTGGTGAAACCAACATAACAAAAAAAATAATTGCATAGTAGATTTAAATAAAATAAAGATAGCAGTGTCGACAATCGCAGGATATTTCACAGGATGGCATGATAATGGAACAGATCAAGAAATATGTGGATGGATCCGCATACCAGATGAGATCAAGAAATGTTATGTTGTTTGACTGTGATTGATTCCTGAAGTTCATTATAAGTTTTGCGTTGTTTGTTATAGTAACGAAAACTATTTAGACCTGATAAATGTTATCATACTGTTGGCACTTTTCTTTTGCTTTAGTAGTAGTTCTTAAATTGCTTAAGTTCCTGGAATAAAATTTTTTACGAAACAATCTTTTTTAAATAAAATAACCAGTTTTTTTGGCACCAAATATTCTACCAGATATTTAAAACCTTTCTTTCCTTTGCGGCCAAAAAATGCCATGTTTTGGGTTGCCCGATGCTCTGGTCCTTACTTGCCTGCCATCAATTTATTGCATGCAATCTTATTGTGGAATGCCTGAAAATTTCAAAAAAGTTTTGTAAAGTTACCAAGGTTTACGATCTTTATTGAAAAGATAAATTTGAGAGAATATTTCTATATAAGATTGGCCATTTATCAGATGGATGCCATCGAAAAACCCAACGCTGGGTGTCCTGGCAGAAATGCAATCAATAACTCCATTATAGAAGCAGGTGATCACCTCTCATATTGGATCGGCCTTTTCAGCCGTACTTTTTTTTTTTACACCAGGCGGAAACGTAGGTGCACAATTCTCGACGAATTTAGCGATTAGATCGGTCACAGCATGCTTCGTGTGGCACATTTGACCGGGTTCAGATTTTCATCCATCAGAATCTGAAACAAGTTTACTAAGACTGAAAAAAATCCTTAACCAGTCCAGAGAATAAGTAAATTTTTATACAAACCCTGTACTGAACTAGTAGTAGAAATATTTAATCAGATGTATCTAATTGTTGGCTTATCGGCCAGGAAGTATCCAAGAAAAAACAAATAATTTATTTCCACACCAAACACCAAGTGTTTTTTATTTCAAACCCGACGTTTCGGCAAACATTGTTTACCTTCTTCAGGAGCTATCTATAAAGAAAAAATATACAAATAATGTAGCTAGTATAAACAGAACAATAGAACCATAAAAATAAAAAGTAGTAGCAGTAAAATAAAATACCAAGGTAATTACACAGATACATAATTTGAAAAAATTGTAGCAAAGTTACAGACCTCAAAGTAAGAGAAGTTTGGAAGTCTTGTCACATCTTTGATTATGTCCATAGTTATGGGTGACCTGCCAGTGAAAGGTTGAGAAGGAAAAAACAGAGAGTGGAGGGGGAAGTACCGTTAGGAATTGTTGGTAGTGAAGGGACTAAGAAGTAGGACAAATAGCATAAATATGATTTTTTTTTTAATTAAATTAAAAAATCTATTCTGTTTATACTAGCTATATTCTTATTTGTATATTTTTTCTTCATAGATACCCCTGAAGAAGGTAAACAATCAGAGACATTTTTCGTGATAGCCTGCTTCATTTTGTGGTCATCGACCGGTTTCGGGCGTTCGCCAATCTTCAGGATGCGTTTGTCAGACAGTGTGACAACCAGACTTGTACAGAGCAAACTTTGTTTTCACACTCTGATGCTTTCCAGCTCTGCGCACCAACCATCACAACAACTATATGAAGAGCAGCTTGATCTCGAGAATCACAAAACTCAGGCTTTGGAAAACACTGATTCGCCCGGTGTTAGCGTATGCCTAACAAGCTTGGACAGGCCCCCGAAAGTGATGAAAAAAAGTCCTTATTTTTGAAAGGAAAATTCTTCGAAGGATCTTTGGATCTGTGAAGGAAGGAGAAGTTTGGAGAAGAAGGAAAAACAAGGAATTGTATGAAATGTTTGGGGAACCAGATGTAGTGAGCACTATAAAGCTAAACAGACTAAGATGGGCAGGTCACGTTGTAAGAATGAGGAAGGAGAGGTTCTAAAAAAGTTACTCGAGGGAGCAATAGGTGGCTCGAGAAAAATCGGTAGGCCGGTGTCTCCAGTGATGCTAGGAACCTGTTGGGTATCCGCAACTGGAAAGCAGTCGCACAAAACAGAGACGGTTGGAGGAAACTCATTGAGGAGGCTAGAACCCACTAAAGGGTTGTAATGCCATGGAGAGAGAGAGAGTTGAAAAACTTTGTTCTCATAAATTGTCGTTGAAAATGGGGGTAGAATTGAAATAGCGTGGTCTAAAATCTGAGGATATTCTTTCCTAACCGAAATCCAGAAAGCATCCAATGCAGAAGTGGCAAAGCGACCCGTCGTTACTCAGTTCAGGAAATTCCTCTCGAATTTGCATCTACAGAATTTACAGCATTGGTTTCAAAAGGATTTCGAATCTATGTTCAGTATTAATTGTTAATGTTAATTGAATAAAAATAGTGATCAAATTTATTCCCCACTTTTAGTATATTTTTTGGTATTGTTTATTTATTATACACGCGGCGCGCGGCTGGCCATCCCTGCATTGTACTTACTATTTATATATGAGTGCGGCGGCACACATAACATTGGCACATGGCACTCGGTTGCGGAGCACTGCTATAGAGCATGCAAGAGGATTTGAAATCTCGCAACAAATTGATTCCGTTTGCCAACAAAGAAATAGGACCCTACCCGTCAGGCTTTAGAGAAGGTAAATCTACAGTGGACCAAATCTCTCTGCGGTTAATCCTGGAAAAGTGCCGCGAATATAAAGTATCAACCCGAATATAGAGTGTCATCTTTTTATTGATTATAAAAGTGCCTATGACAGCGTTCTTCGCCCAAAATTGTATGAAGCAATGGCGAAATGAATCATCTTCCAAGATGATGTTTTAAGGTAACTATGATTGCCGGCACTCAGCTAATGAAGCTTCTAAGCTTTATTCTACTTCTAATTAAACTAAAAATAAATACTAACAATCTAAAAGAGAAAATATAGGGACAATACTAACATAATTTATAATAATTAATAAAAATGTATTTAAAAAAAAGTTTATATAAAATTTTGGCTTTTGATTATTTCATTAATAGTGCATTGGTCGATTTATTAAAAAAAAATGTTTCTTGGAAGGATATCTAATGTAGAAGATGCTTTAAATCTTATTATCAGGTACTTAGGCTTCTAATATTTCAAACTAATTTTATACGGAATCCTCTAATGAATCATCATTATCTTCTTTCCTATAACAAAAAAAACATCAACAATTACTTATAAATCCTTAAAGGTAAGTAGATTGGCCACTTTCAATATCTAAGGGACCCATCCATTTTCTTTTTATTTCAATTTCTGATAGACATTCTACCATTTTGTAGCTCTAGGTATTCATCTGCCAAGTATTGTTAGTTTCTGTATAAATGCCAACAATTTTGATACAACAACATAGCACCTAAACATTGGTATAAATTCAGGGTAAACTTCAAACGATTAGGTAACAAAAATGAAATACACTTGAGTTTCCTTGTTGATACCGCGTCAGTGGCGGTTTGCTAGAAACCGCCCATATATATTGCAATGAGACCCTTGAAAGTTAATGGAGCAAAATACACCTTGAAGTGCTCCATTAGCTTGTATGGTGTAACGACCCTGAAGCGGCCATTGCAATGTGGGCAGAACGTCGGGACCACTGACGCGGTCTCATCCAGAAAACTCGAGTGTTTTTCACGAAAATGGCGCGGAAACCTAAAAGATTAACAAAAATGAATTCTATAGAAGACGCAAGTTCTTGACGCATTCGATATATTAGGGAATCATTTCCAGAGAAGTTGTTGACAAGTGATAGTTAGCAAAGTATAAAACTACTTTACTCGAGGAAGTTGAGGGGGGGGCATTGCAGTGTTAAGTAGTATGAATAAAAGAAAGCCTTGCTACATGGAAACGGAAAAAGATGGCCGAATGAAATATATTTTCGAAGAATTTGAAACAAATTATGTTTAAAGATACACGCAAAATTTGTGATATCTGTCTAAATATTAATCTACCACGCAAAGTCTAAGACTAGAGCAGCATATCACCATTGTTGCAGACTGTGAGAAAAAGGGAGTATAACTGCAGTCAAGCAAACCTGGTAGTTAAGGGCAGAATTCAAAAAATATATCAGCGTGAATTCGTATCACTCCATCAAATATTGTCCTCCCTGGCAGGCTTCTTGCGCCAAAGGTTTAGTTTAGTTTTTAGTCAAGAAAATTGAGAATTCCGCAGCAAAAAATATCAATATTTTTTTATTTTTTTAATAAAAATTTTGGTCTAGTATATATGTAGGTATGATTCACTGTTAAAATTGTTGCTTCGTAAATTTACTGCGGGGAGGGGGGCTATAAAGTGGGCAGACGCAGCTTATAAATGGCCTTATGCAAACTAACCGTGTCCAGTGGATAGTTAAACATTTTCCTATTTCTGGCACTTTATCCGTCGTAGCGTGCATATTTGTAGTGTTCCTGATCGGTTTCGGATTTTCATCCATCGTCAGAGAAAATTCACCAAGTTCATGTGTGTTCGTGTTCACTTCAAGTGTGAATGTTTCTATTACACACTTGTTGGTTGTGTTTATAGGTCAATATAGTATACATATATATGTATTTTCCTATTTCTATAATAACAGTTTAATAGAAATAATATATTTTTATTTAAAACTATCGTAATACTTAAAGACTATCATTAATCCTAAAGATTCTTATTAAATTAATGAAAAAAGAAAATAACTAACCACCTTAATCTTGATTTTTGAAAATCACGTTTATCTAAAAGATTTTTAAGGCGAGTGATTTCATTAGTAAATGATTCCTTAATTTTACCAACACATTTAACTTGCTTTTCTAAATCTTTATCAATAGCTTGCATCTGTTGTAATGTATCCATTTCCACATTCTGAAAAAATTAGAAATTAATTAATCAAATTAAAAATTGTCATTTAATAATTCAAACAAAAAAAAGAAGAAGAAGCATTAAACTAATAATTTTGTTAATCAAACAACCTTCATATTTCGTTTTAAATTTTCCACTCTTCCAGCTAATTTCGATCCTAAATTTGCTTCTTCAGTGCGTAATTGTAATTCTTTAAGTAACGTTTCTTCTTGAGTAATTAACTGTTTCGAAAAATCAATGGCACTATTGAGCTGAGTTCTTAAATCAGAATTTTCTTTTGTCATTTTTTGAACATTCTCTTTCAGCGACCTAAATATAAATGAATTACAAACCAAGAAAAAACAACTACTGATCAATCTGGAAAATGTATAAGAAATAAACACTTATGATTTCGTCTCGCAATATTTTTTATTTTCATTTTATATGTCCGATATTTCCATTTATTTTTTATTACAAATTTTATTTATTAGATATATTGTAAATAAGAGGCCCAAGATTCAAAGAAATTTGGCAGCCACAATAATAAATCTAATACAGTCTATAGAACAACTACTTGTCTCCCTTGCTTATCTATATTCGTATATTGGCATGTAGTCGGCACCTGTAAACGTATATATGTAGGTCGAAGTGTGGGTATACGGGGCTAGGTGATCTAGAGTTTTACTGTGGGTTTGTTAAAACCAAATAGTTTGGATGTCGTAAAAGGAAAATGCCTAAAAAGCCAAATCTACTATGAGAACTAAAAGATCTATTGAGGTTACTTTAGGTACCACTAGTTGTATAATGAATACAATCGTCTGTAATATTCTGTTTATATGCGTATACAGATTGAGTGCAACCAGAGTGAATAACAGTTCAAAGGAGTTTGGAAGTACGCTTAATCCAATCAATTGTCCCTGCAGGTTTTATGTGAATTGTAAAATGTAAGGAAATATAAGTTTTATTCGTGTTGCAGCCACAGGTGATACCCACATGTACTCATCCTCGAGAAGTGGTTAATCCTGCAAGTTCAGATTGTAACACTATTGTTTAATACTATGTACAACAAGTATCAATTATTAAAAAAAGTATATAAATTATAATTAGCTATTTCGAAATTAAAAAAATAAATAAATAAATAACATACTTTTCTATCACATTTATACAATGTGTTCTACAATAGTAATGGTTATTGGTGTAATATTGGGCAATATAAACGCTGTATACATAATCACTAATTTCTGTAGATTATATTCTGTATAAACATAAAAGAAAATTTTATTTTTTTGTAGTTATGAATTTACAAAGGTGTATCCACACCTCTGTCAGTGGTGGAGTTACACTGTCTGTGAGAGAAAGGGTCGGGGAAAAAAAAAAAAAAAAAAAAACAGAAAGGAACATTATATATAAAATCAGACCGAGATCAAGGTTTTAAATTAGAACTGTTAGTTTTACATAAAATTTTATACTCCAATTAAAGATAAAATACTTTTTTTACCTTATTTCTTCCTTGAGAAGACTTAACTTTCCTTTGGTAGTTTCTCTTTCACAACTCAATTTTGATATTTCATTCTCTAATTCTGTTCTATCTGTAGAAGATTCAGCAATTTTCCTCAATAAAACTTCTCGATCTTGTTCATATCTTTGTTTTAATTCTTCGAATAATCTAAATATGTTTGATAATTATGTTAATAAAGTGAACTTTTTTTTATTTTCATCATTAGTAGTAATAATTTAATAATTACAATTTTAAATAAATTCACCTTCTGCATTCAGTAATATAAGCGGTATGCACTGAATGCGGAATCTTCCCACTATCTTCGGCTTTTAATCTGTCAAATTCTTCGGTCATTATTGAAAATCTTCCTTTCAACATTGACAACTCAGTTTTTGTCTGATGCAACCTATCTACAGCATCGTCCCTTTCTAGTATAATTTCATCCACTGAAAACAAAATCAAGTAAGAGAATATAATTTAATATTAAAAAATCTGGTGTAAAACACTCCAGACTTTCGACTTTCTCTTGCTGCAGTTTAAAGAATGGCTTATAAATGACAAATTTGCTTTAAACTTATAATTTTTACTACATTCCTTGTCTTCAATTTTACAGCAATGGGAAAATCTAAACTTAATAAAATGACTTTTCTGAGGAATGCGTAACCTCCCATTTCGCCCACAACCTCTTTAAATGAACTTTCTCGGGGAAAAGTTTAAACAAAAATAATATGTCTCTTAATCAAAGTTAGTGTAACAAATTAAATGGAATTCGTTGATGGTTTTTATGGAGAAATTCGCAAAAAACTGTTCAGTGAAAACGAATTTTCGGTCTACCAATTTCGTTAACATTATTATTATAGTGGTGACAGAATTGTATAATAAACTAAAATAGTACTTAAAAGAAAACATAACCCCGTCACAACCACAAAAGATCCCTTAAATGAATTCTTCCGGAGAAATGTTTCAAATAAAAGTTGTATCACCTTACATGTACAGTTTAAAGAAAAACCTGAAAAATCCATTCAGTGGAGAGGTACTTCCGTTTGAGGAATTTTGACAGATAACTTCCTGTCGGATCCCATAGTAATACCGAAACAGAATGTTAAGTTTGAACATTCTGTGATTTTCCTTTTTTGCGCTGTACTGTTCATATATATATATAATATACACACGCAGAGATGTAATATACACACAGAGATTTTCTAAAAACTCTTTTACTCACTCAGGGGACACCAAAATGTATAATTCCGGAGAAAACTCGCAATGCTTCCTCTTACCAACCGCAAGAGAAAGTATAAAAAAAAAGTGTACATATTTTAATATTTATAAAAAACTGGTTATGATGCAATCCCTAGTGAATTCTAGTCTCCAAGATGAAGTTATTTTCTACAAACATGTGCTTATCCCAAAAAGGATGTCACGAAACTTGATGTACAGAGAGGAAATTTTCAAAAATGATAATTATTAATTTAACTACATGAACAAAGAAAACCTACTAACATTTACTTTGAAAACTCTCTTTTAATTGTTGCAATTTCGAGTGATTCAATTTGGCCTGCCTTAACAATAACTGATTTTGTTCTTTAAACATTATATTTTCTCTTTGTACCGCTTGCCAGTCAACATAATTTACATCACCCTTTGAAAAAAAGAAAATTCAAAATATAGGTTTTTCTTCTTGAAAAAAATCACCTTAACATAAGACAGAAATAAATGAGGAATGTAGGTATCCAGTTCAGAGTCTGAAATTCTTCCAACTTTTTAAATTTACAATCTTTATTTTGATAATTACTTCATTACTTCATCCAACACATGAATTTTAAATTCATTCGAAATACCTTTTCACAAGATTCCTTGATGGTATTTCTTAGTTCTTCATTTTCTTTAACTAATTCTTTACAGTCATTCCCAATTGCCATAAGTTTTTCAGTTGCATCTTTCACTAATTCTTCTTTTTCTTTAATATTTTCATCAAATGCTACCAATAAAGGAGCCAATAATGTCAATTCTCCATCTATCCATTTGTTACGAATATTTCCTACAATAAAAGATTCGATCCATTGTTTAAAACTATGCAAAGTTAAAGATTTGATTATTAAATTCAAGAATAAAAATTTAAAACTCACTGTGCTGTCCTGATGCTCCTTCATCCGAATTTGCTAAACTACCAAATTTATCCTGGTATCTCTGAAGTTCTTTGTTTAACCTATTAAACAATTAAATCAATTAAAGCTTAACATTAGAGATAATTACAATTTGTAAAAGATAAGAAGGTAGTCTTAAATAATATTAAATACAATATAATGTAAAGTTCAATGAGGGTAGTAAATGATTTAATTTTCTACAAGAAAGAAATGAGATAAACATATAAAAGTGATTATTTGTAGTGATGTTCATTGAACTAAATAGTGCATTAAGTGCCAATATGAACAAAAAAAAAAAATTAATTACTTCACGACCAAATTTTTTAATATGAAAAGGTCCTGAGTTAAAACAGTCATTCTTAGCTTTTGTGTAGGCCTATCGGCAGCACTACTCCTATAATGTTGAAGTTCATTTTCTAGCCTTGCTTTAATTTCTACAAGGCGCAGCTCATTTTCTGAAAATTGTAATTAATTTTGTTCTATCTTTTTACGTTAACATGCTGGAGCTAGCAAAATGGATTATGGGCATAAATGATATTTTCTTTTCAATATTTCACCGTTAATTACAAGGTTTAGCGGTTAGTAATGCTTCAAAAGATACTAACACTTTTTTAATTACATCTTTTGGAAACTGATGACCATCCTTTCGAATGGTAGTCAAAAACCTGCATTTTTCCTCACTTTTATAATTAAATGTTTACATGCAAATGTTTAAAACAAAAAATTAATAATTAAATAATAATAGATAAGTTTAAAGTTTATTCATGGCAAATATTAATTATTTGCTTGTATTATTCATTGCAATTATATGTGAGATATTTTGTTTTTTCTTAAATAATTGATATAAAAACTTTATAAATCATTCTCAAAGTTTAAATTATATACCCACCTTCTTTAGATCGTAGAGTTTTCATCAATTCCTGATTTTGTATCTTTAATATTTCCATTTGTTTTGCTAACCACCTTCTACTAGGTTTCCCATTTCTTTTTATTTTAACAGTTTCAATTGTTTTCGGGTCGATACTGACCTAAAACATACATATAATAAAACTGACCTAATGTTAATATAATAAAAATTAGAACTAATTTAGTTTCCTATAAAACTAAGGTTATATATTTCTTTATAGACAGTAAAGGAACAAATTAACAATTGACACAATAAAAAAAAGGATTCAAAAACGTTATACATTATCGATATCGCAATACAATAGATTTAATATTAAATGCAAAGAACAGAGACCAATTTCACCAGGAACAACAAATATGAAAAACCTAAAACATACATTTTTTCCTGTTTTCTTTTTTTCTTGAACTATAGTTATCTCACCATTTTCTCCACTTTCTTGGCTATTATGAACTAAAACAACTGGTAAGTTGGACATTATCAAACATGACATAAATCTATCTTTGTCTTTAATTGGCAACTTATTTCGCCAACAAAATTGACAACTAATTCTTGTGTTCTAACCTACAAACGCAAGGTTAGAAACACATTTTCTTTATAAAAGAATTTTAATTTTTTTATACAATTTAGGGCAAATATTAAGCGACAGAAACTATCATTAATAGTATTTGTAAACTCTCTTTTGTAAATAAATTTTTTATATTAATGGCGTTCTTGAAATAATAAATATTAATTATTATTTTTGAAAACTTGATCATTAAACGTTGTTTTTTTGTTTTTCTCTCTTTTTTTTAATCCAAAAAAAAAGAAATTTTTAAATATATACTATTCTTCAAATTTATTAAACATTTGTGCATATGTCGCCATTTGTCAATGTTGAACTGAATTAGTAAACGCTTTTATTATCACTTATTTAAACAAACAATTATGTCGACGGGAGATAGCAGTTTAGATGAAAAAAAAGTAAGTAAAATTACTTTATTAAACGCATTAATTTAGCTAGGGTAGCTACTAAACACCTGAGTGTTTTGTGTTTCAGTATTACTTTGTTTTAGACCTCTTAAAGATTTCTCGTAAAATTTAGTTCTTTTTTATTTAAGATTTAAAGTAGAAGTTTTTCTGCACATTGTTCTCTCATAATCGCAAAATTGTTAAGGAAAATAAATAGAGAAACATTTTCTTTAAAAAAAGAAGAGAAAGTAAAAATCAGAATTTTTGAGCTTGTTAACCTTAATTAATCCAAATGGTCCTAATCATTAATTGTAATATTGCAAGAGCACATACACTGATAAAGCCCTCATTTTTTAGAATATTTATTCAGTTTCATATTCATATGTTCCTCTTTGGGCGCAAGAAAATTCATTTGAAAAGTAAGTTTAGCTTACTTATCACTGCGTCATTTCTTTTGGATTACACTGAATTGCCAATCTTCATATAACAAGGAATGTTTCGAGTAAGGATGTTTGTTTTTATTAGGAAAAAGGATTGCTTTCACTATCTATCTCTTATGACAGTATAAAACAATAATTTATAAGAGTTCATCTTTTCATTATTACATCACGGAAATTTTCTTTTTTAACATTAATTAAAAGAAACATTAACTTCTTGTTTAGATAGAAATTCCTTTTTGAATATTATGTATTCTTGTCAGTCTTTAAATTGTTATTGCTTGCTAGTATCTCAAGAAGAAAGAGTGAAGTCAAATTTTATTTATTGGCTTGATGGTGTATATAAGGTACAAATTAATTGAATTAGGGTCAGCTCGTCTAACAAAAAAAAAATTGCTAGTCTTTTCTAAAAATCAGAAGATTGGGCACTCTCTCTGACTACCTAAATCGGTTGTAGGCATTTTATTGTTCTTCTAAGTACACCATCAGTGGCTTAGGTAATTATTTGAATTAAAAACATACTGCAAAAATAAACATATGTAAAATATGAACGAATAGTGTTTAAATCTAAACAAATAAGACTTTATGATACAACATTAGAAAATTGGTGATTTTATTTTATATCTTCTGAATAAGTCATACGTCGAAAGTTTGTTTCCATTTGATTACAAATAAGTATTGCCACTTTCTTAAAGACAACCACTTTAACAAAACTATATTTTTGAATGGAAAAAATTACTTCGCTTTAAAGAAGTTGCCGTAGATAAGATATTGTAGTTATTTTAATGACACTGATTACTGATCATCAACTTTACGCCTTTTTAACAAAAAATTAAGAAAAATGAGATGG
Source organism: Triatoma infestans (assembly GCA_011037195.1). Taxonomy (NCBI): domain Eukaryota; kingdom Metazoa; phylum Arthropoda; class Insecta; order Hemiptera; family Reduviidae; genus Triatoma; species Triatoma infestans. The sequence continues at coordinate 28,876 of JAAEAF010004783.1, read as the reverse complement.
TGGTCGTCTTTCAGAAAAATATTTAATATTTTAAAAATAGAAAAAAGCTGGTTAACAGCTCATTTCTAAATGTTTTTAATTTTAATATTTTATACATTATTTTTTTACCTAATCCTAATATTTCCATTTCCTTTTTCCTTTCCAATCCTCTAGTTCGCTCCTATGGGAAAATGTGGTAACTACAAGCGTGTCACACCTTCCTTAGAAGCATTTGCCGAAAAATATCATGTAAAAATTCCGGATTCATGGTATGCTTATGGTGATGATTTTGGCGTTGCATCTAGACGTAGAAGTCTATCACAGAAGGAGCTCTATTTACAGGAGGAAGAAAGGTGCGGCGCAGTTTATGGAGGATGTGAGGGTCCTGATGCTATGTATGTGAAATTGATTAGCAGTGATGGTCATGAATTTATAGTGAAGAGAGAACACGCTCTGACTAGTGGTACAATTAAGGCAATGTTGTCCGGTCCTGGACAATTTGCTGAAAATGAAACTAATGAGATTCATTTTAGGGAGATACCGTAAGTAACATTTTTTATTTATTTAAATAGGTACAGCTTTTGATGAGTAACATATTAACCCAAAAAAGGTTTTAATAAAATCCCAACTTACTACCAGTTATATCCTAAGATCATATTCTTCTTGACAGGGTATACTTGACCACTAAAAGAGGCGAATCTAATCTTTTTATGAAATGGATGATACCACTTCCCCTTCCTGGGCACTCTAATCTTAAGTATGGTGCCAAGGTTGTAACCATCTTAAAAGTGGTTTTCTCAAGGACAGATGATTGTTCTTTGGTCTCCCAAAAGGAGATTTCGAAATGCTTATTCATTTCCCTTAATCATTCTTGTACAGTTGAATGTGCGGATGGCCCCGTAGTGCTAGATAACATCTGGTATTTTATCCGGCATGCATTTTTCTGAAATTTCTTATTAGCAAAATGTTAGAAAGGAATATTCGAAAAATGCATGCTGCGACGGATAAAATAGCAGATTCTCTTAAAATTTGTTATTAGCAAAATGTGGAATGAAATATTAGAAAAATGCATGCTTGACGGATAAAATACAGATTCTTATTCAGGTTTGATCTGGTCCGTCATGGTTCTCCTACGATAAAGAGTACCAGGTTCTAAAAACATTCTAACAAAATACCACATAAGCGTTTAATGAAATAGGGAAATGGAATAAAAAAACGAAAGGAAAATTCATATAATCGCAACACCCCAGTTAACATAGAAAACAAATGAACTCATCTTGAATCACTCTAGCTGGTAGATATCTAGAAAGGATTAACTTTGAAACAAATCCACAGTGGTCTAAAAAGAACCTATTATATTTCCCTTACTAATGTTTGCTTTTAAATTCTTGTATGGTCTATTGTAGGAACATGCAGATAGACATGAAAACGTGTCGGTGAGATAAATTTTGACCAGGTAAGCAAACTGAGTATGCTGATGCATACATCACCGAAGTTTGTGTTTATATAGGTGTGAGGGTGTGGTGTAAGTAATGTTCGCTATTATTAAGGATCGTTACTCCAGTATCACTGAATTTTTTTCATAAGAAATACTATATTAGATGACCAAGTTTAAATGGCATGAATTAGGGATCAAAAACATGAAAAGTTCTCTGAACATATCCCAAAAAACGCTTCATTCTCGAAAACGATTTCCTTTAAGCTTGGAATGCTAACTGCACAGATATAAATTTACCACTTTTATGTGGAACATTTTCCGGAAAAAATTGATTTTAGGTTAGTAACACGAAATTTGTGGCGATAAATTTCAAATTTTAAAATTAACACTAAAGAGAAAAATCTTGTGTTTCACACAGATTTTTTTTTTTTTTTAATTTGCTAGTATTAAGTTACAAACAAGTAATACACGATAAAAATACAATACAGAACTGTGATATTTGTGGAGCAGTCACAAAGTGAAGCCACTCCGCTACATGAACATAACTTCTCCCAGAATAAAGTAAGTCATACGAGGCCACTCCTCATTGTTCTTTGGGGATTGCAGTGGTATTAAGGAAGGATTGTGGAATGAACAAATTTATGGAAATGAATTTTCCCTATATATTGGACAAAGAGGATGATTCAGTTCATTCCAAATGGTGAGGTTTAATACAAAAAGAGGATTTACTATGAAGATTGGATGAGTTGAAAGTTATAACCAAATGTTTCAATAACATTTCCGAATTGGTTAAAAATATTTAGTTGTTATAATTAACCCACAAATCTTAAAAGTATAAGTTCTTCTCTGTTCAATAATTTGTTTGCTTCCTAATTTTTGCTTACACCAATGGCCTATATTTACATATCAAATTCTATTAAAAGACTTGTTCAATCAATATTAATGATTTCTATTATGTCTATATTTCTTGTAAAAAGATTTCTTATTAGTAAATATTAAATCTGTTTCAGATCTCATGTTTTACAGAAGGTTTGCATGTACTTTACATATAAGGTACGTTATACCAATAGTTCAACAGAAATTCCTGAATTTCCAATTGCGCCTCAAGTGGCTTTAGAACTTCTCATGGCTGCTAATTTCCTAGACTGTTAATTAAAGAAAGAAAAGAAAAATACCTTCAAGCTCGAAAACTTTTTTTTTTGTTAATTAAATATGAAACCGTTATAATTTTTTTTTTTTGTAAATTATTAGGTTAAGTAATTTAACGAAGCTGTCCTAATTAATTTGTTCGAATTATTTTAAGTAATAATAAATTCATTATGAAATTATTATATTTTTTTCAATGAAAAGTGGACGGTACCCCCAAAATTTTTTTTCTTCATTATTTTATGCATTGATTTTATTTGTGAACAGTGCCAAAAGTACTGAAATTTCTAAAGTATATCAGACATGAAATATCCTAATTGGACATGGCCAGTTATGGACTTTCGCCCATTAACACTGTGTGCTGATAAACAGTGTGAAAAGATAGTGATTAGTACAAGGCAAAGTTAGCAAACACACATAATCTTTGTTTTCCAGTTTGCAGACCCCATTGGACCTTGTAAGACTTTTCTTAGGAGTTTGCATACTTTTTTTTTAATGCTTTTGGTACCGTTTCGAACAATTGGCTCGTCGCCAGCTCTGAACGACCTGTCAATATAGAAAGGAACACGCAGACCTATAAAAGCTGAGTCCCTGTACTAAGTAGCTATATAACACCCAGGATACACTTATTACATAACTTCATATTATGCCCCAGTAATCCCTAATTATTTGTTAATATCATCAAAACAATCAACACTTGAAAAAAGGAGTATAGTCGAAGCCTTATGGTTTAACACAATGTAATTTTTTTTTTAATATTGTAAGTTCTTATTCTTATTAAAACTATTATTGTTTATTTATTACTACTGCCAGAGGAAATATCGCGATCGCGTCTCTTATTCGAACTTAAACTGCTACTGGAACTCTATAAATTTGAAGTACCCTGAGTACGAAAAAGGTGCTTAGAGAATTGTAGGGACAAAAAACGAAATTGTGGAAAGTTTACACGTTGCATCGTTAGTCATTATTGATTGCAGTCTTTCATTAGCAGTTCGTTAAAAAGCAAAGCCGACAATCCACTAGTAGTTCCATTTGATTTTCTTTTCGAGTTATATCTCGATTTTAGGATGACGGCTCCAATATGTTTTTCTTAAAATAATTATGAAATTACCACACAAATGTCTCTCGTTTTTTTGGTAGGGGTACACTTTTCCAAGAAAAACGTGATTACTTTAGTGGGTGTTCGGTGGAGGCTGTGAATTAAACCACTATTCATTGTCATTTTAATATATTGTGGTTCTAGCATCTACACATCTTCATCAGTAGAATGTAAAAGAAAGGTTAAATAGAACCTGAAAAATGCAGCAAGAAATAGTAGGCAAAAAGTACAAATTTGCTTGTTTTACCAAAATAAAAAATGCGATCGCAGAGGAACTTCGCTTACAGCAAGTAGTTAAGATACTATTATAAGCACAAAGTCGGTAACATTCAGAGACAGTCAAATTAGGTTGTAACTTACACACACAAAAAATATACAGCTTACAACACAGCGCAGATAAGGTCTGAATATTATTGGATTACAGCGCCTATAGCAGGTTCATCTTTGGATGTTATATTTGACACCAGAACGAAATGTATTTATATGCTATTTATTTAGTACTAAAATAAACTTTAGTTTATGTAAACGAGATGTGCTGAAACGTACGGGACAAAATGGAAAGAGATATTTCAACATTTATTTACATTACTCGATCCATAGAAGTACACTTTACTTTTTTCATACTTGTAAATGACTAGCCAGATACTTTACAACTTAAAATATGTTGATAATGGGAAATTTATTTTCTTTCTTTTTTTCATATAAAATTCAATTGAAATGATAAAAATCACTAAAGACAATAGATGAAGATTAATATTTTGCTTTTACTTAACAGTAAATGCAGTTGTAAATTATTCACATAACATACTAACTAATGATTTAGGAATTATCACCAATTATGAATAAAAAGAACAAAATAATTTCAAAAATAGATGTTGAAAATTGATTTTTTTTTTTACCAGAACTCTGGGATTGCTGCAATCTTTATTAGAGATTGTTAAAATAGCCTAAAAGTTAATTGAAATCCATTGAAAACTTTCAAATATTTTTACATTTTAAACATATTATTTTATTATAATTGTAATTTATGAATTTAGAAAAAAACATTATCAGGTAATAAGAACTAATAGAATTAGGGGCTCCTATCAAAGAAATTTTTTGTATCAAATTTGGCCAATGAAAACGGAATTCGAGATAAATTTAACCATTATTCCCCGCTTTTAAAGCTTGCGATACATGTATGCATATTATAATATGGCTGGGGGTATTATTTTCACAACAGCAACAGAGTAATTAATCAGTTCATATTTTCCCCGCTAGTGACCAACACTTACTCCCCACACTTGAGATTCATTTGTCATGAACTCCTATATAGATATTCACTCCTAATACAAACCTCAATTTTTTTTTTTTTTTGGCAACCAAACAGAATTGAATGGAATGACCGACGACAACCTAGTTGATTGAACTAGGTCTTTAGGTGTTTGGTTTCTTTCTTTTTCTTAGCGATTCATTGTCAGAAGTATTATGATCATGTCAATTTTTTTGAAAATTTGAGTTTCCACTACTTTATTATTTTGAGTCCTATGAGCAAAAGTAATAAAAACAAAACTTCAGGAAGCATTAAATCAATATTCCCGTCACGTATATCTAGGGAATCAAAAATGAAGGTTTCGTTCATTTCAGTCCAAATTCTCTCAGATGTGCAACTTTACTGAATGTTTTTTCGTTTTTTGCGATTTTCTTCAAACTTATATACCAATTATAAGATAGAAACATTACGATGGAAAAATTTATTTTTTTCAGTGGGAGCAGTAATCTCTGGCTCCATTTAAAGCGTTTTTTTCAAATACTATAGATTTCTACAAACAATACAACTCAAAGCAAAATTGAATGTGTTAAAAAAATACCAACTTAGAAAAAAATCGGTTAGCAAATTTATTTTAGGTAATTCTTGAGGAACAAATGAGCATTAGGTTTATCTATCGGCAAGACCACTTCAGCACAATTATGGTTTTACTACCTAATGGGCGTAATAGAAACAAAACATTTAATAAAAATCTGGTGCAACACGCTCACACAACTTTCTCTTACTTCTCTTAATACAGCTTATATAAAATGACAAATTTTCTTTAAATTTCAAATTTTGCTATTTGTTTAACATAAATATATCTACAGATATATCTGCCAGCTTACCAACCAAGGCAGAGAATGATTACATATAGAAGACCAATAATACTGAGCTAACACATTTTAATTTCAACGTCTCAGATTCCTCAGAACCACCTAAAAAGTTTTTTCAGAAAGATGTAAAGAAAGCGATAAATTTATATCTGTAGAGTTAGTATTCCAGATGTAAAGGAAATCATTATAGTCCTTTCCAAGAAAATTCCAAACAACTCAAAAACCTATACAATCACACTTCCGGCTAATTGATTTTCTTCAAATTTCTAATTCTAGATGCTTCTAAGTAATGTTTATTGGTCGTTAAGTATATATTGTTATAATCTGTGAGGTTCGGCCAGAAGTAAAAAAACTAAGAATAATTCTTGCCAACGTTACGATCAATTTATTATTTTTGTAGGCCTACAAAATGCTGATAATGTTACAATCATGGAAACATAATATGGATTCATATAACTGAAATATACCAAAAAACAAAGCACTGAAGAAAAGTGTGTAAATAATATATATAAACCCTTAGATGATGCGGTGGAAGTAAGTAAGTACCTCCGGAATACCAAATTTGAGCTTCCTGCTATTTTTCGTTTTTGAGAGATTCTATAAAACACACACATACACATGTGCGTATGGGAGAGAGAGAGAACTGAATGTGTGAGTGGACAAGTGACAGGAAAATTGTCATATCATAAATGAGAATTGCGGGGGAAAAAATCGAGTTATTATTATTTTTAATCAGTAATGATATAATGTGAAGCCATAAGTCAAATAAGCAAATTTCGTTGTTGCATTTGTAGTTGGGTCATTAATGTAGACAATATTTGAGATGGTGCGCAATATTTTACTCCTTCTTGAAGCTGAGCTAGTTTGGATTTTTATTCATATTTGAATTTAGTTAAATTAATCATTTGTAAACGTTTACTACCTATGTGTTCAAGTTTCTGAGAACAAATCTACACCCTCTGATTGTATGAATAAGGTTATATTAATGAAAGATATATGAGTGAAAATATAATTCTGAAAAAAAAAGAAGGGCATTCTGTTTATATTATATAAAATAAATAAACTATAGTAAAAATGATGTTAGGTAAAAATGTGTCAACATTAACATTATTTATCTAAGAGCTCTGTGAATGGTGATAGAACACTGCTATTATGAAAATATATTGTTTTTTTAATGGAGATTTCGAGAAGTTAAGTTTTAAGTTGCAATTGTAATAACAATTACTTACTTACTTACAAATAAATTTCTTGAAGAAGTAGAGAGTTGTTTCTTCCTTCTCTTCTTTATGAATATAATTTATCTCTTCTTCGTCTAAATCATCTAATTATCTAAATCTAAAGATCTCTCAATAAAATATACTTACAGTTGACAATAAAATATAAATGGTTAAGAACTTTTTCTTTACAATAAACTTAATACCAATCTTAAAAATTGCCACATTGAAAGATGGCAACAGTGGAATAAGAGAAAAATTTGCTATTTTATGTGCCGCTTTCTTCACTCAATTTACAGTAGTGAGATGTGATACCTTCTTAGAGGAAAGTGGATAAGCTAATTCTTCCGGGATCTGGGTATCAATTTGGCTAGCCGAACACAGCACTGTGGATTTCACCAACATCACACAATATTCATGGGTCTGCAGAGATAGCTGTGTGGACTATGTGCATTTGGCGAACCAACAGGACATTCTAATATAAATCACCCAACCGCACCCCATTCATAGCTCATACACTAATATTAACACCTAAGATTAGACAGGTTAACACATAAGGAAAGAATTAATACTTTCGCAGTGAGTTTGGACTGATAGCCCTTATTATGTTTGATATTCTATTCCACAATTTCAAAAAAGTGGGTTAGTAACCAAGATATTTTTCGGACATGTTAGGCTATATTAGTTTTATAAGTGCTTGTGTGACCTTGCATTGTACTAACGGATTATTGAGATATCTTGAAGAACGGCGAACACGCCTGTAAATGATCCACGATCGCAAATGAAGAAGCAATTTAGGATAAAAATCTTATGCAAAACTGATATAGGATTAATAAAAAAAATAAATTCATTTATTGCTTTTTTAAATTATTTATTTAATACTTCAAAAATGACATTTTATTTCTTTGTCATTCTGTAACATACTTTATTCTTTATTTTTTTAACGTTAACTTCATTCTAAATTTGTTTTTTTTTTTTAATATAAACATAATTTTCAAATCGATCAACATCTAAGATATAAATTTGCAGTAAATTAAAATTATATTTCTTTAATTTTTAGGTGCGTATAAATATTCATTTTCTAAAAAAAACAAAAAACAAACCTTGGAATATTAAAAATTACATTATATATATATATATATTTCTTTAACCTTTTCTTCAATGCATACAAAAATCAAAAAATATATAAAAATACTGATTTTTATTTTTAAATTTTATCTTTTTATTTTAACTTTATAATTAATAAACAAATGCATATTTTGGTTGGATTTTTTTGTTTGTTTTGTTACAAGAACGTAGTGTTTTCATTTTTAATAATTATAACAGAAAATAGAGAACTCAGTCGTGTTTTTATATTTAAATACTTTTTTCTTAATAAAAAATAATTATGGGCAAATTCTTACAAGTCTCTTTTGGTTTTCGATCTTACAAGTCTCTTTTGGTTTTTGATTGGAATTTATTACTAAAATTAGCAAAAGATAAATTAGAATATATAATAAATAATTTAGGACAGAATATTATGACGAGTTTTTAATTCATGTTCTTTTCTTTTTAGGAAACCTTTAGAAAGAGATGAAGTAAACTTTAATCAAGGTGTTATAAATTTTATCTTTAAAATGTTCTGTGATATGTAAATCTGTCCGATAATTCAAATCCTTGTAAATATTGCCATCATTATTTAATTTTTAAAGCACTTTTTTTTTTAAAAGAAATTAAAGCCACAACATTTCTTTTTTGACAATATAGTAATAATAATAACAATATACTTTCTAATTTCTCTCTTTTACTTTCCAACAATAATCACAATCATCATTAATTTTACTTAAATATTAAATTCATTGCAGCAATTAACGAATATTATATTATAATAATAATTATAAATTACATATAAAATAATTGATGGGAACAAGTATTTTTTTTGGCTTTTTCTTTTTTTTTAAACAATAAGTCTTAATATTCATGGAGTTTCTATATTAGGCTGTGGTTGTTCTGTTTTAGTCTTTTGAACCAGACTCAATGTAGTCCATTCGTCTCTATCTGCATACAGAATCTCTATGCTCTTCAAAAAGGATTTACCTGAAATAATAAAACTGATTATTGATTTTAAAATTATTTTGTAAAACACTGTTCACAAATGTACCATTCACTTTCAACCGTACAAACTATGTCTGATAATGTCTGAATAAATAATGTATTCATACTTTCAGAAGAAAGATATTTACTCTAAAAAACTAGAACTAGATAAGACTTCTAAATTGTACAATCACATAAAATCTTTATTGAATTTCAAACATGTCCCTACAAATTTTGCTTTAAGAGAACTGAATTGAAAACTACTCATATATCACCAACTGCCCTAAATTCTAGTAAATGTTTTGACAAAAACCTGCTTTTGCCAAGGCAAAAGAAGGAATAACATTATAAAGGAAGAGTAGCCCTTACTATAATTTTTACCCAGTAAGTTATTAATAAAGGTAAAAAAAAATTATAAAAATAAACCTGTCAAAAAATAAATAATAAATGCCCCTAAGGGGAAGTGCACTAGCCATTTTTGCAAGGATCTTGACGTTCCTGCGGATATCCCAGCCTACCAATCTGAACTACAATTAGATTTAGCGTATCCATAGGAAATGTTGAATTCCCGAAGATTTACTCCAGAAAAAATTCACTGCTCTCTAATTAACAGCTCGCCACAGAGTACACATGCAGTCACACTTTCTCACTATACCTTTACGTATGACTATATTCTATTTTCAAAGAGTGAGACATACAAAAGAGCCCCGCAATAGATCCTTTAGGTATCACTACAACTGGTTTGATAGCCACTCTTTTGGCACATCTAAATGCCAGTTAAATACAGAATAACGTAAGTACTTGTAATTTATATATGTCGTATAATATATTATAATTTATGTATATATGTTAGCTATGCAACCAATATACTGTCTGGAAGTGCAGTGAAGTTAAAAAGAACACTAGGTAGGTTTGCAGAAATGAAAGAAATGTTTAATGACAAGGTCTATGTACCACAAAAATTAATACTTCCATTATTAAACAAATATTACTGGGGGAATATAAAAAAAAATAGGTAACGATGGAAGACTTTGGAAAATTGAATTCCCAAAGATTTACTCCAGAAAAATGTCACTGCTCTCTAACTGACAGGGCATGAATTCCTTAGATTTATACTGAATCTGTTCAACACATCCTTAAAGTGTTAACGAGGATTATATCCTGTGTCCATCATGAGGTGTGCTTCGTTCTTCAATATTAGGCAGGAAAGGATATCAGTGCCGAAAAAGCTACTTGGAAACGCATGGCGGAAGCCAATCTATCCCGGTGTAGACAAAATAATGATGTGATATTTTTCCCAAGCAGGATCGCCTGGCCTTTATGTATAGCCTTGCTGATAATATGTTTCATCGAACTTATTTCACGTTTCACATACATTACGAAAAAATATACTATTATTGCGGATTTATAAGATCAGCAATATTTATGAATTCTAAAGTAATCAATTGTTCAAAAACAAGAACATATACTCACTAGAAAATCCACCGACTGCATATAAACAGTTGTTTATCACTGCCACACCTAAATTCGATCTTGGAGTTGTAAGTTCTGGACCATAGGACCAAGAATTAGTCTCTGGATCATAGATTTCCACAGAAGATAAAGATTGACTTCCATCCCAACCTCCAACCATGTATATCTTGTCTGAAGAAGTAGATAAATGCAAAATCGACTTATTTGATGATTTTTTTTTTAGCACTATTTTTTTAAGCAACCTTAATGTCAAAGTAATTAGTTATTTATAGGATGGTATTTTTCTTCTTCTTGTGGCCAAATTAATCCAAGTTTGAAGTAATTCTGTTTAACCGTTGGACTTCTGTTCTAAGCAAGATTTTTATAAAATCTTATCCAAAAAAACACTTACTGTTAAATTCAGCCAAGCCGGCACCTCTTCTCGCTTGCATTGGTCTTGGTCCATATGACCAAGTGTTCTTTTTGGGGCAATAAACCTCACATGAGTCCAAAATATTCCAAGCATCACAGCCACCTACTACCCAAATATTTCCCTGGAAACCGCAACATCCAGCTTGATACCTCCCTGCAATAAAATCGTAATAGTAATCATCATAATCATCTTCAACATTATTATTTTTTTGTTAGAATCAATAATTATCTATTAACGTATAATATTAATATCTTTATTGTAATTGTTACCGGTTTGAAGAGGAGCAATGCTGAACCATTTGTCAGTTGAAGGATCGTAACAATCACACTGTTTGATCACATTCTGTCCATTGAAGCCTCCAATGCAATAAATTAGATCATCTATTGCACATACGCCTGAAATTAAAATATACAAGCTTACCATTATTATTTTAATTAAATTCAAATATATTCAGCACTAAACAAAGTTGTTTAAGCTATTTTCTCTTCCTACGAGACTCTACAGCTCACTGTCCGGAGGCCGACAGTGCACTGAGAATACTTCGGGCCCCAATGACTATTGACGCGCCTTAAATTAAAAGAAAAGTTGCTTATGATACCCTCTGGATCGAAAACATCCCCCCCTTATTTTTTTCCACTTCCTCTTACTGCTTGCTTAAGATGAGTATTGAGATCGTGTTAAATTTTCACAGCTGATTTAAAATGCAGAAATATATGATTACCTAAACATTTTAGCGAAAACAATATGCACGATTTTTGCAACTTTACTGGATGATTTTGTTTTTTATTAGTTTTTCTCGTAAATAATTTCAATGATTTCTTTAAACATTGCTTTACTAACTTCACACACAAATGCCTTTCAATTTTATTTGGAACTTTTTCCCAGGGAAATTTATTTTTTGGAAGCTTAGGTGGAAATAGTAACATTAAGCTTTCCTTCTAAGGTGATAATTCAGTGAAATACATAAATTAAGTTCCATTGTTTATTATTAATGATGAGTGCCAGAAAGCGCAGGACCTAAGCCAATATGGCTCTTTCCTCCTCCCGAAAAATGTTTATATTCTATCCTTAAGAAAATACCCCCACCAGCACTAACACTATATCCTAAGATTTCCTTAAATTCCAACTTCCCCAAGCATTCCCTTGAGAATGTTGCTCTCCCAAATATATGAAACCTAATTTGTAGACATGGGCAAACTGACCTAGGTAGTAGTATACTGTCGCCCTACCTAAACGGCCAAAAAACGGCCGGAAAATATTGCCAACTCCTTAAGCCACAGTTCTTCCTTTGTTCAGACAGGCCAGTTTCATTCTGTCTACAGCCAACAGCGAGACAGCAAATAATGCTGTTACTTTCCTCCATTAGTTCTTTGAGGGAAATGAGTTGTTAGAGTTACATGTTTGGAGAAAACTGCTTAACAGGAAGTGACACTTTACATAACAAATTTATGAATTTATCGGAATTATTTCGACAATAGCTCCAATGATTTTCTTTAAGTTTGACGCTAAGGGCTAGACGTCCTGCCTATTTTATGTGAATGACTGGCTGTCCAGGCGGGTCCATTTAATACATCTACCAAGGCCTGAATATTGCATCCTACAGTGAGAGTACATACTTCAAGTCCCTCTACTTATATTTTTTAATATCTTTTAGCCTGGAGGCACTCTATCGAGTCCCTCTAGTGATTCTCCAATTCATTTTTCCTCCGTTGTTTAATTTCTCTGTCACAAAAGCTTAGTGACAAAAATTTTGTCTTCTTTGCCAGCATCGTTATTCTTGCAAAATAAAAAATGTTGAAATACATACCCCCCCATAATATTCTATTTCGAACCATAAGAAATACAATCATGCGTGCACTGAGAACAAAATGTCTCACACATTTATTTTATTTTACTTCCTTTGGACTTTACATTACCTGCAAAATCAGTTAAAATCTTACAATTTGAATTTAACGGTTTCAAAAATCTGCAACACCTAATAGTCTTGATTAATAAGTAAACATCAGCAAGTATTAAACAAAAATATTAGAAATCTTAGCTCATTTATTTGTATAACTCCAACATACCATGGATGGTTAGAATAATATAGCTTTATTATTTTACTAATTATCAGATTAGTAGATCTAAATAACTTAATAAAAACGTCAACAATCGGTACTCAAACTTCTGAGAAACTGAATTTTTTCTTTTCGTTATATTTTTAATAATTATTTCCTTGTACTAGCAGCGGGGGCAGCGGCCCCACCTGTCCCGTTGGCTATGATGCCCATGTGAAGAAGTGGTGAAAGTTCAGTTAATAAGATATTTTATTTTTAAAGTAAAATTGAAACCGAAAGTGAAGCGATGTCTCTAAGACTGGTGAATGCAGACTAAATTAAGGCATTTGTTAGAAGCCATTAATAACTTAATTACCGGTATGACTTCTAGATAAAGGCAATGAAGTAACTCTATCCCATCTGCCGTTGCGAAAAAGTTCAACAGTCGACAATTCTTGGGTCCCATTGCAACCTGTAAATGATATAAATGAATACCAAATGTTAGTATTATAATTATTTATTGATCGGAATAATTTTTATTATTATTAAATATTAATTAAAGGCAATATGTAATATATCCCGTTTTAAAGGTTAAAAACAAGTAGAGAGATGTGTTTATAGAGAGTAGGTTTTGTTTGTGTTTATTTTTTTTTTGCGTGTTGTAGAGTAACAAGTACTTACTGTAGATAGTTATATAGATATATATACGTTTAGGGGGAAGAGAGACCCTTTTGAACGGCTGTTGTGTCAATAGGTTGTACCAATGTAAGAGACGTGACTGGTTTTCACATCGCTACAACAATGTGTACATACAGTTACGCACTTACATAGCACTCACTATAGACAGACATACCAGCTATCGCGTAGACTTCTCCACTGCTTAAGATGGCAATGTTGAACCTTCCCCGAGCTTCCAGCATTGGCGACAATGATGCCCATGTGTTTGTTTCTGGTGAATACAATTCTACGGACCTTAAACATTCACCTCTGTCATAGCCACCTAAAGGTCAGAATTATTAAATTAAAATTTAAAAAAATCAATAATAATTATAAAAGATTAACAATGATCAATGATAATGAATAACTTACCGCAGACAAGTAATTTGTCATTGAGATTACCACAGCCAACTGCACATTTCACTGACGTCATATTGGCTAATCCTGTATACTGTACCAATCCAGTTTTATTGATCTTATTAGTAGACTGATTCTCATCTGATGTTACTTCACTGTTTGGAGGATTATATCTGATCACTATGGACGTAGAGATAAGAGTACCTCTTCCCAAACAGGAAAGGCTGAGCAAAGTGTTTTCTAAAAGTAAAAATAAATAAATGTTCAACATTTTAAAGGTTACAAATCTCATTCAATTTAATCACACATCTCTACCATTACTTCTAATGAACGGAAATTTCGTCAGACATAAGAATAAAAATATTTTTACATAAAATCAATTACAATAAAATAACGTCCCGATAAAAGGCGATAGAAAACAATTAATTATAACTAACAGATCTCATCCCTTAAATCCAATTAAATAATATAACACAATAATAGTGGTTTAGTTTGCAGTAATCAATTAACCCAGGAGGAAGTAAATGTGTGCCATTATTGCAGATCATTACGAATCCATGGAAATGAAGTGAACATTTGGCAAAAAAATGAATCTCTGTTGGAGCTCAGATCAGACAATCCAGCTATCTCTTAGAGGTAAATCGAATGCATCTATAAAAAGTGTATTGGGCAAGGTAGCGGAGCGAGGCTTAGGCGGTGGGATCTTTGTGAATTCCGTTGATCTAATGCCATCGCGTTTTCCTTGGAAGAAGTTTTTAACCTGTTTTCAGCTTCCAATATACCGTAATTACTTTCCAACCATCACGATTAGGGTCATTTTAGATCCTTCCCGTTTTGTGTTTACAGGTCGGGAAAGAGCTTCGAATACCTGATTCCTGCCCTGCCCTGTAGGACATATTAGTGTACTTTTGGGGAAAATACTGATTTATATATCATTAAGATTTTGTTATTTTGGATTGTGTGAGGAAACGCAACACACAGCGGAAGTGCTTTGCAGTTGAACCAAAATAGTATGGCCATATCAACGCCTGAATCTTTGAAAATCATTCTAGTTACATAGAATATAAAAGTTTATAATTTCTTCTTACCAGATACTTTATTGCAGGCGATCACTTTTCCATCGCAAGCTGTATCTGAATCATCATTGCCATCTGAATGACTCCTTGCATAGGCAAGTTTGCTGCCACTAATGTGTTTCTGTTTCTTCTGTAAAATATTTAATTTTTTTTTGTTTAAATAGTTTTCGCTTATATAAATCTGAAAGCAAGATTACACAGAAAAGGAAACTCATGAACTACTTATTAAATAAATTAATATTTTCTACCTCTGCCTTTTTAATTTGTTACAAAGATGTTGTGGCAAACAAGTCCACTTTAGGAAGTCTCTCTCCCCATTTACTGCAATTCTAATTTAATTCATTAAAGTTTATATATTTTACTGGCTAATTACAAAAAATAGAAAATTACCTTAACACCGTTGGCAGAGCGGGATAATTTTTTATAATCTTGTACGATATCTGTATCGCCAACATCACCGGATGGAAGATCTGAACAATCTTGTAGAGATTTGTCTGGATCCAAATACAGTAGGTATTTCTGAAATAAACATAACTGCCTTAGTTTCAGAAGACTTTAATAAGAATGAAGCGGGGGAAAAAAATAAAAAACTTGGGTTCCAAAAAATATGATCATGACATTAAATGTAAATGAATTTCAAAACAACATTAAATCGAGGGAAGGGATAAGCTCAGTGGTAGCGCATTGGACTCTAACGCAGAGGTCCCGGGCTGCCGATTAGATTTTTTTCTTTCTAGAAGCCTCTTTAGCTCACTGTTCGGTGATGAAGTGTTGTCTGTAACGAGAGAACACTGTTTGGAGGCGGGGAGTGCAATGAGAAGGTTTTGGGCGCCAATGACCATAGATGTAAATTAAAAAAAAAAAAATATCCATTACCTGAGCTACAAATTCTTCAAAATTTTGTTCATCATAAACTTTTTTGAGCCAATCAAGAACCAAGACCGCCACTGAATCTGGATCGATCATGGGTGAATCTTCTTTTGCATGATATAACAGCTCGATTCTTACACAAGGAAGATTTAAATAAATTGAAGTTTTGCACACTTCATCAAACTAAAACAATTTTTAAATTGAAAGAAAAATTAGTATTTTCAGTTAAGAGGAAAAATTAATGATAAAGACAGAGGTAATTTCAATAGCAATATCTCTCAGGGATTTAATAAAATTACTAATACCAATTTCTTAATTGATTCTACTATCACTAAATGAAAGCTATGATGCATAAATCTTTTTCTGTACATAAGGTCCTTGAATTTTTGTTAGTAAAGTAACTGTTTATTTTTTTTTACAGGCGGCCTTCCGGCATATGACCGGACGCTCGACTTGGTGCCGCTACTATGTGCGTTAAGCAAAACTTCTGCGGTTACCTTATCGGGTTTAAATTAATAGTTTCTGAATATACAGTTTATTTTAAACTTTACATTTAATTTTTGTCCTTAACAGTGAAATTGCCTATTCGCCCAATCCAAAGGCAACTGAAACCATAAAAAATAGGCAGGCACGCCTTTTAATATTTATCTACATTCGTTTGATGGAAGTTTTATAAATGTATTAATGATTACAACAACTAGGTTGCAACGTAAAACATAATTTTCTGTTTAGTGTTTTTTCCAACTTATAAATTAAAGCAAATTATAAAAGTTTAATAAAAATTAACTGGACATAACAACGCATCATTAATTACTTTGGATTACAAGATAAGCTAAAAAGAATAATAAAACTCCATGTAATTGTGATAAAATAAAAAAAAAAAAATCCTATAATTGTTCTTATCTCATCCAAATAGATTACTCTTATCAAAATCCTTTTGTTTCATTAAAGTTTTTTTTTTAATCATACATTATTGTTTTTCTTCATCAAAATTAACAACAATTAATGATATAGTTCAGAAAAAGAAATTAAATTAAATTTTTAATAAATAATTTGATAATTAACTAACAATAACTTACATTATCTTTAATGAATGAATCAACTCTATCTAGAAACACTTGTTGCCTGGAAATACCAGTAAGACGTCTGATTTCAATGCAAGATTCATTTGTTAAGTTCTTTACCAGATAATTAGCACATTCTTTTGCAGGACGTTCCATTTTTAGTTGGATAGCACAAGTAAACACGCTACGAACTTGATTTGGGCTAAGTTCTAATCTGTAAAATTATAAAAAGCTATAAGAATTTTTATGGGTAGATAATGTACATAAAGAAAAATATATGTATGAAGAAAATCGCAAAGAACTGAAAAAAACACAGTAAAGATGCACTTCCGGTTGATAGACTCGTATTGCCCGATAGCATCGTGTAAGATGCGGTTGTAGTAACTAAATGAAATACTAAGTCTGAATTTCCTGCGAGTTTTCGTTTCTAATATATTTGTTTACGGTAAACCACAACACCCCACAAACCCACACCACACACACACACACACACACACACACAAATAAAAAATTATAAAAAAATAAATAAAAATTTCCATATATATATATATATATATATATATGAAAATGGCTAAATTTTGTCCCCTTTTTACCTGAATTCAAACCATTTCAATTTACTCTTGTTTATAGTTCTCGTTGATATACTCTATAAAAATAACTAGAATTGTAATATTTATAACTTTGATGATAATATTGACATATTGATAATAATTATACAAATGTGTCCATCAATTAAATTACTTTTTTCTTATACTAAGCAATTATGTCCTAAATAGTTAAAGACCTGTATATAATTGCATGTAATACTTTAGTGGAGCATGCTGACAAAAATATATTTAAAAAAAAAAGCACACACACACAATCATTTCTATTGTCATTTTTTATTTTTTATTTAATCTATGGAGTTAAAAAACCAAATTATTAAACTTTATTTGCACTAACTTAGCTGTATAAGCATAGTCGACCAATTTTTCTAAAGCGACTTTCTCATATAGGCCATTCAATTTATATGAGACAATGGCTTGTCTATTGCTGTTTTTTTCATCTTCTGTACTGAATAATTGCATGAGATGAGGCGATGCAGACGCTAATACGGCACGATGCCCCGGAATTTCACCGTTTGATACCTGTAAAAATTAAATGGTTTTATGGAGGACAATACTAGTGTTCTGGTTTATTTTATTAATATATTTTCTTTTGCAATTTTACTTGATAGAATTATTGATGCTTTGAGGAAAATAAAATACTCAAAATAGGTGTTTGTCTATACAGCTGAATAAATACATTAGGTAGGGATAAGTAAATGAGATTAAAAAAACTTTCCCCTATATAAACACATTTTACGATTTGCAACATGATTTTATTTTCATTATTTTTTTTTTAACGGTACATTCCCATAATACCCAACAAAACTCATTAAATAAGGCACCTTTCATTATAGTATTTAAAAAATAATAATAAAGAATAAATAGCTACTTTGCAAAAAGATGTATCATAAAAAAAAAACAATAAACAAAATAATAATAAATTATTTAAACTACGCTCTGTTATTGCAATTTTAAAATATCGAGAGCGTATAATTTTGTGAAATGTAGAATTTCTATTACTAAACGTTTAATTACTTTGAAATACTCCAGATGATGGAACTTCATCTGGACAGAAATGAATTTATAGAGGACAAGCTAAATTTCACCTAAAATACCCAGAAAAATGTTAAAAAAAGAAAAAAAATATGCTTATATCAGGGATTTTAACCGTCCTAGCATACGTATTTTCTTTGATCCTGAAAAGTTTCAAATTCTCCATCCTCCACTGTCTGTGTAGAGAATGGACTTCAACTTTCTACACGAACTTGATAGCCTTACTCTGACGATGGATGAGAATCCGAACCTGTCAGGAACAACAAATAATAAGCATGCTACGATGGAAATCCCAGATGTTATACCCGCATTGCGGACCCATCCACATATTCAATATGCTGTTTAAAGTGTACTAG
Source organism: Triatoma infestans (assembly GCA_011037195.1). Classification (NCBI taxonomy): domain Eukaryota; kingdom Metazoa; phylum Arthropoda; class Insecta; order Hemiptera; family Reduviidae; genus Triatoma; species Triatoma infestans. Next base: position 9,802 of record JAAEAF010004783.1, on the reverse strand, counting down.
TTTAAAAGAAACAGGAATCGCAAAAACTGAAAAAAACATTTACTATTGTCGCATTTCTGGTTGAAAACTTTGGTGTCAGAGTATCCTGAGTTGATAAGTGAAATAAATATCAAATATGATATCCCTACAATTTTTTTGCAACGAATTATTTAGATAATTCGCTCTTTTCTCATTCTCTCTCTCTCATACGCACACATTGTACAAATGGTTGATAAAAACGTAAAAAAAAGGAACTGAAATGTTATGAAGAATTCCGGGAAATAATATCATCTGATTGATTTAGCGAAGCATCATAAAAGAGAACTGAGAAACGATAGTCTAGATACAACGCAATAAAATCATATTGCACGATCTAGGCCTTAGGTTAACTACATTAGTATGACTTTATCGACAATTGAACATAGCAAGTTCCTACTCCTAATTTTACTAAATTATTTCACTTTTACCATACAATTTATAATTTAGCTGGACTATTCAGACTTTGAAAATGGTTTTTTATGTGTTTCATAATTAAAATCTCTTGTTTCATGTTACATATTAACACAATATAAAGTTGTAACAATATTTGGTCATTTAAGTATGATGGTTGGATTGAAAGTGAGCGCTAGGACAAGTACTTAGTGAAGAGTTGTCCCAGAAACCAGCTCAGTAATAATTTCGTCATTAAGATAAAAGTAATTGTTCATAATCTGTGACACTAATTGGAATTTTTCTGGAAAATTACTCTCTCATAACAAATAAACTGATAAAAACTGTGATTTATCAATCAAAAAGAAAAAGGATTATAATATATATAAAACCTAACAAAATGATAAAAATATTAATAACTTTTTTAATTTTTGTTAAATTAAATACTAGATTCTATAACAAATTGGGTATTAAACAAATTTCAACTTTCTCAATGCTAGTTTTCCGAACAAAAAAACATTTTTATAGGGACGCAGTGCAACATTAAAATACACACACACAGGCGCGCGCACAGAGAGAGAGAGGGAAGAAATGATAAAAAAAACAGTGTCCTTAAAAATTTCATTTTTAACTAATTTCCCAGCCATTTTTTATTTCACTTTTGTCATTTTGACCTTTTCAACAACTAAAAGTTATCTATAATGTCACATTGATAATACGTCGTATAAAACAATAAAAATAAATATAAATTATTTCTATATATTCTAAATATAAATTCGAAATATTTACATGCAAGATGACATCACAGAATGTCCTGTTTTTTCTCATCATATTCAAGTTATGTAATACACTTGACGGGAGATGATCATCTTGAAAGATAAACGATGATTCTTTAGGCTTTGCCACTGCCTCATCTCCTAATTCACCTAAATTTGGAAGAAGATAATATTAATTAATTCCAAGTACATTTTTATTAACTGACCAGAATAACTATCAGAAAATAAAGAATATTATTTAGTGGATTACTTTCAATTATTGTTATGACTACTTAATACTATTTTAACTAAATTACTTTATCAAGTAAAATAAGGTTGCAGTTAACAACAGATCACTTTCAACAAATAAAAATATCTTCCGAAACAAATTTTGTTTCTTAAAAACAATTGACAAGTTTATGTCTTATTTTTATTTATTTGTTTAAAGGTGCGTCAACATCCTGGGGCGCATTGGCGCCTGGAGCCTTCTGAGTACACCGCCGGTCTGAAGTTGTGTTCTCTCGTCAAAGACAACACTGTCCATTACCAGATAGCAAACTGAAGAGGCTCCTTGGAAGAGAAAATCTAAGAGCAGCACTGCCTAGGAACTAATCCGGCATTTTCTTACTCCCTTCCCTCCTACTTTAATTTTAATTATATATCAAGTCCTTTACACATATATATCATATTAAGATAAAAAAATGATTATAATAAAAAGACAGGAATCTTATTCCAACCTAAACCTGTACATTTGTTTTTAACAAGAAAATTAATGATAGCAACGAAAAAGAAGAAAGAAAACAGGACTAAGCCCCAAACATGAAGGATGTCCAAGAGACCACGAAAAGGAAACCTACGCTATGCCTTCAGGTCTTGGAAAAGAATCGCATTAACTGATTGCTAGGCAAGGACGGAGGTAAAGCTTGCGATCGAGGATCTATTGAAAGAGATCAAGGTCTTTCATGAATTTTACAGCCATGGAATGAAATGACGTCAAGAACAAAAATGAATGTCTGTTGTTGAAACATAAGTAAGTTTAGTTTATTATTATTAAATAAACAGCAATTATATTTAGATTTTTGTTTAATGGAAGTTTATATTGAAAACATTCTCCATGAACTTTATAGAAATAGTTCACTTAAAAAAATATTTTGTATTATTTACAAATGTAGTTGTTGTGATTGGGTCCGCAGGTCTGAAAAACGTCAGAGATTTTTTTTTGTGACAAGCCGGCTTTATTTTGTGGTCATCGACCGGTTTCGTGCGTTCGCCTATCATCGGTCTGTTTTAACAAATACATGCGTAGGGCAACATCAGTTTAAACACTGTGTGTGTATAAACGATTTAGTTCTGTGCAAGTCTGTGTATTATAGCAATGTTTGTCAAAATATCCTGATGGGCGAATTGGTCCATGACCACTACATGAAGCAAGTAACAGAGAAAAAAAAATTCTGATTTCTAAATGTAATTTAACAAATAAATGGCCATAAATCACTATACAAGATAAGTATACCCGCATACATTTTTATATGGAGTTAACAATATAAGGGATAAGCTCATTATGAATTAAAATCATTTTGACGTAGAATACGTTTTTTGGGAGGCATCTATTCGGTAAAAAGCAAACGTTTCTCACATGAAAAAGCGAACGAAGCTTTCTCAAAGCAGGGTAGGTAGTGTGGTATTGGGGGGGGGGGGTGTCCTGGGGTTATAAAAAACGTAAAAACGGATTCTACGCATGTTGCAACTGCCGTATGACAGATACCATTTGAATGTTATTTGATAGATTTTACGCATTAAAAAGGAGGATTTTAGTTCAAGTAGTTTAAATAGACAATGAATTGCATTAACGCAAAATATAAATAACAGCTTTATTTAAATATATTATGCATAATACTAGAAATTACCTCAATAAAAATTTTTAAAAAAAATTCCACTGAGATATATAGAGATGCAGAAATTAATTTTTTTTTTTTAAATTTTCTCGAAAAACAATTGTCCTAATTAATTTCTGCAGCTGTATTTTGCAATTAATATAATTAATATAATTTATATTCTGTTTATCAAGCTCAGATCTCCGAATAACCAAACGAGGTTGTTTTCTGTTCTAATCTGAGAAAGACAAACATACCAAATTCAAGTGCACTATTTTAAATGGTATTCAACCATTCGAAACCCGGCCGACTTGAGTAAACAGGTTCTTCCGGTTTACTTTTTTTTTTTTTTTAATTTTTTTAAGTTAAGTATAATACTTTAAGCGACAACTTTCTCGAATATCTCGTTTTACTAAACTTAGCTAATCATAATCTGATCTCATATAACTCAGCTAATAAAAATCTCACACGATTTTCTCTTACTTCCTGTTAAAACAATTATTATATAAAATTACAAATTTTTCTCTAAATTTCAAATTTTATTCATTTGATTCAACATAAATATACAGGTTGGAGGCAAGTACCAGCCCATACAGGTACAGAAATAATAACATTGTAGTCCAAAAGTGGGCGCTGACAACACTGAACTAACTCCATGTAACATTTGAAATTCCTGCACAACTATCTAAAATCAATAATTTTTTTTTTTTTTAAATGTTGCAAATTAAAAATGATTGGTTATATGTGTACTGCTAGCATTTCAAGTTTAAAGGAAATCGGCGCAGCCGCTTTTGGGAAGATTCCAAAATTGCTTAAAAACCGCTTTCGATTAACTGATTTTCTTCGGATTTGCAATTCTAGCTATGCTCTTAATGAATATTATTATTATTATGATATAGGTGGTAAAACCGTACGTTGTACTCAAGAGGTCTTTAAAGGAAAAATAACGCTACTTTTCCGTTAGAAATCACCAAAAATAAATTTATCTGGGAAAATGTTCAAATATAAGTGACAGGTCTTATATTTTTTTTAGTAAACGCGCATTTCCGCTTGAAGGATTTTGCCCGAAACTTTTGTAACAGATACCTAAACGGAATTCAAGTTGAGTTCCTGCGATTTTTTAGTTTTGCTCTCTCACACTTACACACAATTCGCAAACACATTTTTTCGTACTCAGGGGTCCTCAAAATATATATTTCCGGTGAAAACTCAATTTCGAAAATTTGACACGATCCCAAAACTCCTCTTTTTAGGAATAATAAAAATTAAATGAAAAGAATTCATGAATAAATTATGATTAAAACATAATATTTTTTCTAATATTGAAATCGATTTAATTCTTCTTTGAAACCAACTTTTCTGCGACATCTCTATTTTATGTACAATATGTCGATTTTTATTGTATAAGATTATATGAGAAATATTGTTGAAGGACAACTATCAAGTAATAAATAATAGGTCACATTATTTATACATATTTCTGAAGGCATTAAATTTTTGCTGGTCACGCAATGTAATAGTTATTTTATAATTTGATTTGTCATTTGTAAAAACATCAAATTGCAATAAAGACTTGATGTTGAACTGTCATATTATTTATTTTTTTTGTACTGAGAACAACTAAAGAACGACTACTTTGAAAACTTGTTTTTGCATTAATTTTTTGGCTAGTGTATACTTTACGGTCACTGACTTTCATAATAAACGGCAAAGCAGATCAATATACTAGGGATTTTTCAAGTTTTTTGTTTTGCAGTGAATTAGTAGTTTTTTTATAGTAAGTAGGTTTTTAAAATCAAATAATTTTATGAGAATTTAAATTATTGACATAAATGGACTATATACTTAGTTGCAATACTTTTTTTTTTTTTCTTATTTCATGAATATTATTTAAAATGCAAATACACTAACAGCATTCAGAGCATAATATTTGGTTTTAAATAGTAAAAGAAATAATTAAGTTATTAAAGGTTCATTGAGTTTATCAGATACATTACCAAACTCTGAGTAATTCATATTTTCCATCGATTTATGCCTAAAACAATCGATTTTAATTAATTTTTTTTTTGGCTCAACTTATTTCCACAATCACGCTAAACAGTAATTTATTTGTCTCCACAAAATATAAAATGTTCTGATACAAATAAAAAGTTTAAATTAACACAAGCAGAACAGAAATAAAATATATATATAGAAAACTATTGTTTTTATAAAAGAAGAGTCGATTATAGTGCACTACTTTTCAATTAAAACTTTAAAAAGGGAATTTTCTATAAGTTAACAAATATTAGGCAATCCGTTATTTTAACAAGTAATAAAGGAAATTCAATAACAAAAATAGGATATGGCATGTTGGGGCTTTTATAATCAATACTATAATCCTAGGAAGGTAAAACTATTTACTATATTATAAATTAAAAAAAAATACTTCGAGGTTGCAAAGATTAGAGTTAATTATCACTTATTCAAAGGACAAGTTACGTAAAAATTAAGTATTCAAAACAACAAATTTAAAAGTTTTTTTTTAATTTAAATATTCTACTTCTAACATAACCTAAATATCTTTAAGTCAATGCCCAAATTGGCAAAGCTTCCTAATAATACATACATATTACATGAATGGGGTAACCTCGTGTTTGGTGTTTTTTTTATTTAATATGATTTTGATATTTATAATCAAATATATTGTATTAAAAATGCAATTTAATGGTAAAATTACTTACCGGGCAATGCGGACAACACTTCTATCTTCATTTTTACTAGTAAATTTTGCTATATATGTTACTGCTGCGGTTGGCAAATGAAAACTGATTTTATTTTTACACTCACCTGGTTGTTCTTTGAAGACGTTCATTTTAGTAACCATTTTCCAATTTGGACTCGGGCCGAACGTAAATGTAGAGCGGTTGTGCTAAAAATGCACTATAGTTGACACGAACACGTTAGCATCAGCCATTGTACTGCCAGTTCTGGACAATCCCACTGATCCTACCTACGCAATCAATAGTTGTTACAACTTACGGCGCACATGTTTCAAATACAGCGCTTATTTAGTTGAATGCTTCAAATACTTTTTTATAAACATATTAAATAAATGAAAAAACAAATTGCAAAAATTGTCTCAAAACTTAAATAAACATATGACTTCAATTACAACATATTATCTTTATTGAATCTTGGGAAAATGTTAAAAATACATCTTAAAATGTACGCAATTGCATTAAATTTGCTATTTACGTAAATAGTTTTTCTCGGATATATAATTACACAAGTTTATGCAAGAAGCAAATAAAAAATATAATTTAGAGACTTTTAAATACCTTGTCTCAAACTATTCAATATTAAAACATTATAAAAATCAAGGGGAACATGTTATAGGACTTGATTATTTCTTCTATTTAATGTAAAAAAAAAAACCTTTATATTCTTATAGTAATAGAGAATTTATTGATGCGCTTTTAACTTTTTATGTTTTCCTGTAACAAAATTCAGAATTAGTCTCAGCTTGCGTTTATGGGCGATGTTTCTAATTAGGGGCATTAGGAAGAACTCTTATTAGTAAAGAAGCACCCTAGATGTATGTAAATCAGTTAAAATAAAAAAGACTAAGGAAGTTGTTGAATTAATTAGAAGGAAAATGTGTGAACTTTTTGCATAGCTTAGATTATTGCATTTTTCCATATGAATTGAATTTTAATTTTTTTAAACTTCAATTTATACAACACATTTATTACTTTCTCTTACTCCTAGTAAGAGGAAGTATTGTAATCGTGTCCAATTTTCGACATCGAGTTTTCACCGGAAATATCCGTTTTGAGTCCCATGAGTCCAAAAAGTGGTTTTTAGCAAATGGTCTGTGTGTACATGGAGAGTGTGTGTGTGTGTGTGTGTGTATGTGAACAGCATAGCTCATAACCGAAAAACGGTAGAAAGTTGAAACTTGATATTACGTTTAGGTATCGCCATGGGATTTGACGGTGCGTTATCTGTCAAAATTCCTCAACCGGAAGTGCCACTTTACTAGTTTTTTTTAAAGTTTTTGCGATTTTCTCAAAAATAGCTCACGTGATTTTCTTTAAACTTGGTGTATCAACTATACATACAAAGAGTTACAACTTTTATTTGAAACTTTCTCCGGGACAATTCATTTAAGGGCACTTCTGGGGGAGGGGTGGGGTTAGGTTTTCATCTTAACTGCTATTTCAGTTATTAGACAAATTTTGTCATTCTAATAATGTTAATTAGAATTAAATATGTTGTTGAAATCCGAGTTTGAAAAAAAAGAGGATAACCGGAAGTGCGTTCGGTTTAACACTTTACTAAAAAAATGATTTTTTTCTTCATTTTTTCGCGATTTTCTCAAAAATGGCTCGGACGATTTTCTTGAAACTTCGTATATAAACTAAACATGCAAAGATTTACATCTTTATTAGAAACATTCTCTGGGAAAATTCATTTATGGGCACTTTTAGGGGAGGGGGGTTACAGCTTCCTCTAAAGTGGTATCATAATTGATTATACAATCCTATCATCCAAACAAAATTAATTAGAAATAAATAGATGGCCAAAAAAGCCAAGTTTTAAGAAAATTAGTAAGCCGGAAGTGCGCTTTTACTGAACAGTTTTTTCAATTTTCGACGAATTTCGTTATATTTGGTACACAAACTATAACATTTGTCAATTATAATTTTGAGCACAGGCGTAAGAGAAAGTTGTGTAAGTGTTTCACACCAGATTTTATTTTTCCAAATAATCCAGTTTCAAATATGTGGAACCATCCATTATATGCAATTTCTTTTTAGAGGTTACTGAATCTCTTAGAAGAATTTATCTTGATTATGTAAAGAAGCCCGACTTTGCTCATGAAAGATATACATTAAATATGAAAACTTTTTTAGCGGAAATAGTGAAAAATGTAAAACTAAACCATTTGGTAATAGGGCTGGCAATTTTGACCAATATCTTTGTATCTGATAGCTTGTATTAGGTTATGGGAGTTAAAAAAGGTAAATCATATAAGCAGTTTGTAAAGAAATCATTTTCGGATTCAAGGTTTTAATAGTATCTACATATTTCGCCTGAAGCCAATTTCGTAAAATTACGAATCCATTAAGATACTTTGGGAGCAAGAAAAGGAAATAAATTATAAAACAAAGTAAAATGAATTCTTCATAGGGTCCAATAGTAAGATACTAAAGTCCTTTGCCAATAACTAATCAAAAAAGTTAATCACTTGCAAACATTTCGCAATATTATTGAGGTCGTTTTGGTCAAAACGGTTAATTGCAGAAATCCAATCGCTAAGTAATGGTCACAATGAAAGAGAAACACTATGCCAATTATGTTCTCTTAATCATCAAAAATACATTTTTTTTCCTGAAAACGTCAGTTGCTAGTGTAACGACCGGTCGACCCAGATTTATTGCGTCGTTTTGGTTTACTTAGGATAACCTTCAGAAAATTAGATCATTTGCTAATTTTTTTTTTTTTTTTTTAAATAACCAATTTTTGAATGTTTCTGTCAGTAAACAGATTTTACTTAAGTTTTTTACTTTCCCTTAAGAGGACGAATTACGCGACACATATCAAATTTTCGAAATTGAATTTTTCAACGTCCCGTAAAAATGCGAAAAATATTTCTAATGAATTTGCACCAATGTGTGGACATAGTATCTCAGAAAACAAAAATTCGCAGGGAGCTTAAAACATGCATATTCCGTTAGTACTAACGTCGCATCCGATGCTGGTTTCGGCCAAAATTCACCAACCGGAAGTGCTAGTTTCCTTCTTTAAGATGTTCGCGATTTTCTCGAAACTGGGTCCTTAAAACGATTTCCTTTAAACTTTCCCACTAACTATACCAACACATAAAACCTTATCACTTTATTTGAATAATTTTTCCATGAAAACTGATTTTTGAAGGATTCTGGAGGAACTGCCATGTTAAGCTTCCCACCAAAATGACACTTGAATACAGTACACAGTACTACCATCTATAATATTAAGGTATATTAAAAGCATTACTAGAATTTCAAGTTCTTAGAAAATCGCATTAAAAATTAAAAATATCAGAAATCGATATAAGCACTGTGTGTGTGTGTGTGTGTGTGTGTGTGTGTGTGTGTTGATCATCGAGTGTGCGATTGATTACAACTGGTAAGTAGAGATATATAGAAAAAGGGTTAACAAGTCTTAATAATGTGTGCATTAAAAATTAGAATTATTGTTTCGATTCTTGGATGGCTGTGTGCCATCAGATAATTTGTTATTTGTGTAATAACTGTTAAAATGTAATATTATATTCTTTATACGTTAATAAAGAAGTTCTTTTGTGTTGAAGTTAAAAGACCAAATGATTATTCTTGCTCATATAACTTAATTAGTGGTTCCAACAATCAGTTAATCGGTAATACTACTTTACAGAATAGACTCCTGATTTTTTTTTAAATTTTTTTATTTCTAGAAAACAGCTGAAAGACCAAGAGAACCTAGAATATATGGTAAGGAAGGTGATAGAACATTTCAGGAAATGAGGAATAAACATCAAATCCCGATAAAAAGAAATATATGTCAACAAGAATGCAGATGATCTTATGATTGGAGATTTGAGGATTAAAAACGGAGACAAATTTTAAATATTTGGGCTCCATCAAAAGTAAAGGCGCTTCTCCCAAGAATGACATATTAGAAAGAAATAAAGTGCCAAGGGGGCGAGTGGCATGTTAAACCCCGAACTTTGGGTTAGGTGGTCATATTCTGAACAGC